>NW_011627094.1:688988-764785 GCF_000204515.1 Acromyrmex echinatior | reverse complement strand
TCTTTTATACCGTAAATACTTGTACATAAAAATTCAATTACAAATAAAGACTATTATGGAAATTCTGTTCTAACCAAAAATAAAATTAAAGCGGAGGCAACAGAATCGCGATTAGCCAGTAGTATATTTCTGTAATACTAAATTTTTACTTAAATTACGTTATTAATCATTCAGAACAATGCAAATTCATTTATTAATAATATGCGAATAAAATATAAATTTACTCTGGTATTAATCATCATATAAATTTTAATATTATTCAACATTAAACAAATACAATTACTGATATTCAATAGTAATTATAAATATTGTTTGCCGATATAATTATTATATATTAATATCACATCCGTAAGGAAAAATATAAGATATACCCTTAAGTTCCTTCCGCGACCTACAAGGGCGCATGAGGTCAATATGCGTGGGTTGTTGCACCGGGTAAGTTGTCGGATCGATACAGCTTGCACCGGGGTGCACAACCCGGCTAGCAACGACCCACCATCACATCCCACCACCCTATCCATAGCAACAGGCAGCTATTTACGCGTGCCAGGTCAACCCGTTACGCGCGTGTCACTTTCTGATTAAATGATGACCGCACAATCAGCATCTTTTATCTCGTATTTCTCAGAACTATCAGAAAGGAAATCATCTCGACGTATTATAATCGAATATACCAGCAATTTCAAAAATTAAAAAATATTTTCAGCTATCTATTCTTGTATAAAAATCTAAATCAACATTAGAGCATTAAAAAATTTTTATATGGCATTATTATAATAAATAAATCATTTAGAAGACTCATCCTTATAAAATCCTTAAAAATTCAAATGTTATTTGTTATGTGCTAAAAATAATTGCATAACTGTTTTCCCGAAAGATTTCATAAAAAGCTCAGAAAAGGAAGAGAAATGCAGAATAATTTTTAACACAGAAAAATGACGTTTTGTTGATTAAACTGTAACCAGTGGTTGGCGCCACCGAGTATCCGGAAATGTCGACTGGGTGGGGCAGCAATTTGACCTTTCGAGAAATTCAGTTAACTGAAGCCAGATTGAAAGTGGGTGTCATTGTAGATGGGAGCGCAAGTCACAACCGGGAAATGGGTTGAAGGTTAAAGGTAAAAGGTTACAGCGAGCACTCTCATCCCTTGGTCCATTTCATGCGTTCTCATCTCTTTTAACAGGAAGATATGTTCTAGCACCTTTAAGAGCGAAAAACAATATCATATATTCATTTCAGACGTTTTTTCATTAATCCCCTCCTTCAATCCTTATATTCTACAAAATATTTTAAATAAAATTTTTTTAATATAAGATAACTCAATAAGATTATACAAATCTAACTATAAACACGAGCAACTGCAATTTATTCTAACATTTAACATCCGATATCTTGAATGATCGTGCTTGTATAATACAAAGATAAAATAAAAAAAAAACAAAAAAAGATGAGAATGAAATCGGAATCGACCTTGACTCGAAGACCAAAGTTTTCTGAGAGGGTGGCGAGGTCCTTAATGGTATACGAGAGTAGAGAGACAAGCAAAGATAACGTAAACGAGTACGAGAGGGTGAGGTCATTTTCACAGCTAGTGACCTCTAAATTCCTCAAGAGCGCGCACGTGCCTACAGTATCTTCTCTCCCGCTCTTAGTCAAGGACGAAACATTTTCGTCTGTTATTATTTTATGGACGAGGAGATTTCGTATTAAAGATCAAAATTAAAATTTAAAAGTCGTTAATATGAAAAAGAGAATCATTCATTAACTGTAATTGTTGTTCGCTAATTGATGTAATATCATGTGAGAAATGAAATTAATATTATTTATTATAAATACTTTTTCTAATAACAGTATAATTAATATTATATTATTTTTTTCATTTTGATCAAACTACATTTTCATTAATGAAGTAATTAAAGAATAACGTGTGTGGAAGTTCTTTCCTTCTCACGTATGTTTTTCCTCGTAAAAGTACTTTTCCTGAGAGACTAACTGTGTGTTACGACATCTAGCATGGCAGTGAGGTGGGTCGGAGGCCAAGGCCGAGTAAATTCACCCTGTGGGAGTGCCTATCCATTCAAAAGCTTCTGTATGGCTTCTCGACTCGACACTCGACACTCATCATATGAAGTTTTATAACGGTCGTGACTTCTACGTAACTGCGTAATTTTTCTGCCCTTATTACAATAATGTCAACAGATAAACGTAATATTTTGCAATATTAATAAATATTACTTACACATTTCCAGTTTTTTTGTTTGTCATTAATATCTTACACGAGTACTGCACAAACAACTGTTTCAATATACTACTCGTATTAACATGAACTTAAAAAAATATTTATAAATAAGATATCTCCTTTAATCCTATAAATGACCAAGACCTTGTTCAGTCAGGGTCAAGTTACTTATATTACGTCGTAATCTATTCGTCGTAAGTAACGGTCCTTTTGCCTCAATCAATTATCAAAAATGATTGTACCATACAACACACGATATTGTGTTTCATGTGAAAGTGAAATTTGCAAATCATAAATTAATATTTCTACATCAAGAATTATGACGTGCCAAAAGTTGGACAAATAGCATTTTAGCATTTTAGAGATCAGTAAATACTGATACCTTATCTCGATAATTACTTCATTTACAATATACAGGTAATAATGTTGCGACTAATTTCTTTTGCGATAATTTTAATTGACCTTGAAGCATTGCAATAAATTTGCTCAAACAATTTACTTAATTTTAATTATTATTTCATTAACAATTTTCTTTTTCTTTTTTTTTTTTTATATAAATATTTTATCATTTTGAGAGAACAATATCATATTTTAATATTTTAAGACAGTAATGTGTGCGTCACGTCGACACGTGATTCGACCGCGACCGTGAACCATACCAGGAAAAGCGACGGAGAAAATGCGCACCGGTGACAATCGGACTTTATCAGTCGTGTGGCACAAATAAACCGACTACATGCAAAGAAGTGAATACAGAGAAGGGATACGGGAACGAAGGAAAACGGCACGATGCCAAGTTCAAGGATATAGAACACGTGACTACCCTATCACTTTGCATATGTAATTGAGAGATGTACATGTTAATTACAGAAAAAGATACATGAAAAATCATGTAGATAACATCGAAGTAGTAAAGCTCGCAGGTTAATGTGTAAAACGAACGATATTGTACTATTGGAAAATGTTCTTTTTCTAATGGCCCGCAAAATACTTCCGGAACTTTTGAGTTAAGAGTTAATGATGTAAACCAATATATATAATAAAAATAAAGAATATATAAAAACTACAATACGTATTAACTACAAATACCCATTACAATAGCCTTTTATAAAGCCTCCGCAAGCAAACGCAATGCGTGTACAATTCCCAGAAAACGGAAACCATACTTAGAGATCTAATTTCTGAAAAGTAGAGCTCTTTCGCATGATAAAGAATCACCTTGAATGACAGGTGCATCTTGACACGAATGCGCATGCGCACGCCAATCTGTTCGTGATTATACACAATGTCAGTCCGCTCAAAGGCATATTATTCTGCTGAAATAGCTGCACAAAGCTTTCTCGGAATAATAAATACGTAATGAATTTTTGACTGATCACAGACAATTGGGTATTAAAAAATAGAAAGTTATAAGATGCTAATCTGCATAATCATCGCGGAAGGAGAAAATACTTTCTGGTCTGGGTATACAGCATTTATATAGCGCGAACATTCACGGGTTAACGGCGCGGCTCGTTGAAGGTTAAACTCCTCGACCTTCGACGATACGTCGATTACTTGAAAATAGCCGTTGTTGTTGGAGCAATGCGCGCGACACACGCGCGATGTCCTACGCACACTCGTCTCATCAGAGATGTCCTTCGCGAACGTTCTTTTAACGGCATACACGTACACCATCGTCCACACGCGTCTCTGTTCCAACACTGACACGTGACCGAGACTGTATGTGTGTGTGTGTGTGTGTGTGTGTGTGTGTGAATACAGGAACTTTCGTCGATTAATCATAAATTACAAAGTAGGGAAACAGTTACACTTTGTAGGTTTATTTCTAGCTCCGATTAAGTTTTAGCACAACGAAATAATACATGACAAGCACTATTTCTATTTTAATTGTACTCCGATTATTAAATATCAAGTGCAATTCTCCTATTATACATTCATTTGTGTGCGCGATCAATTGAAAGCGTTACCGTATGCCTATTGTCAATATTGCCCCTTGTCGCGGTTAAGCGACCAAAGTCCAGTCACGACCTTCCCCGGAGGACGATATCCTATTGATAGGAACGGAATAAAACGTTGCCCTGTGTTTTATCGAAACATTTCAGCGACAACAACGTGACGAAGCAGATAAGAAACGCTTCAAGTCAGCATTCCAATATTTTTAAATTAGATTACGCAGAATTTTCGCAGAAGCTCTCTGCAATTCTTTCGATCTCCTCGTTTACAGAGTTTTAAAAATTTATAACCGAATCACTCTCTGTAATATTTAACTTTTTAATTCCTTAACTCTAAGCAAAATCATATTTCACTCTAAGTTTACATCATTTAAATTGTAGTCAAACTTTTTTTCCGATAACTTCTCACGTTTAATAATTTTTATTTGCAGAATGTTAAATAATTTTATTTTTACGACGTATTTAGGCTAAAAATAATTTCAAATAAAGCGTTCTTAAAAGAGTTCTCATTCAATTTTAGACACGTCTATGATCTAGCATCTATGCTTTAACTTTGTTTATCTTTTCTTGCTAGTGCAACTTAATTATCAAGTGCATTCTTTTGTAACGATCCCACCTTACGCAAACAATTACGAATTTTGCCGACACACGAAGAACAGTCAAGGCCGCGGACCTCTCGTTTGAATATAAATTGTACCAATTAGACTCACCTTTATTCCCGCCGCGTCTGTTTGTTCGCTGATTGGTCGAGATTATGGTACTGCTATCGTGCTTTAACTCCCGACGCTAAACTCCATCGCAAGGTCAGAAGAACTGTTCGCTCTTCTTCTTATTTGAGCAAAGACAACGTGGCATAAAATATTCTTCCACCCAATTGCATACATCTATATTTTTTATTTCTAGTATCTATTTTTTTACATTAATAACTTTATTTTTGGAACTATTATCGCGTCTGCTATTCTATGTTTGTGCATTTACACGCGAAGTAGAACTGATGCTATTCTTTCAACAAGTTAAAGAATAACGCTAACACAATGAATTTTACATAGAAATGAAATGTTAAATTGTTTTGAAACCCAAAGTATATAAATTCATTATTTCTCATAAATCTTATCGCCAAATTAGAAATTAAACGAGCACATTTGCATGTTGTGAAAGGAAAATAAACATATTCTCGAATTGGCGAGGAAATTGTATGAGGAAATTGCGGTTTTTGGCTGATCGTTGTTCCCACAACCATGGGTGCATCGCAATCGCAAGATCATTGCCGATCTTGAAACATGACGCAGGATGTTGTGGCGAAAAGTTATATCATATTTACCGACGCTTCCGTCCGCATACATGACATATCCTTTAAGGATAAGTTACAACCGATTAAAACGAGCAAGACTTTTAACTTGACAACTATAATTTCTTTAATAAATTTTATATTAGCTTGATTGAATTAAAAAAAAATATTATCATTCCTGAGTTATTCATTTCCGTCAATTAATTATGCAATAACACAAATTACGTAAGCATAATCTGAACGTAAAGGTCGTCTCGATTGTCAGTACAATACCATCGTTGTATATCAATCGCGTTTTATATCACATGCCATTCTTCAAGATGTAAAGATAGATATTATCAAGATATTCTCAACGAATAAACATTGTTGCTTAATAGTAAACCTGTAGATACTTTTACCACAAAGTAAATGCGAGTGCACAAACGTATGCTTTTCTTCTCTATATACACTCATAATCACGAAGAAAATCGCATACTATTTTTTTACGTCGAAATCACTGAATTCGCACTTACTTGATCCGGTTTCCGCAAATTTTGTATTTATCAACACGCTATAAAATGACGCGTCTTCTTTCTCCTTTTATGTTTTATCAAAATAAAAATATCACCAGAAATGTTACGGGATAATTGTAAATAATATAATGTAAAAGAATCCGGAACGACCTTTAACGAATAAACTATATTGCTTTTAAATGACAGCATCTTTCGACATTAGTATGAAGGACACTTTTCATAGAAGTAACAGGATAACGGTACTCTAAACGATTTGAAAAACGTATATCGGATTGATGTTTCAAAGCAAGAACAATAGAAATAACGAAAATTCTCAATCAATGTCAATCACAATGCTTCGAAAAATTGGATTTTTAATTTTTAAAATTTGCAAAGTTTGAAGAATTTTTTTCAGGAGAGACATCCTCAGGAGCCTCAGGGCAGTGGCTAAAATAACACTATTGCGAGATTACGAAGATAGAATTAAGGAGACTACCGTATCCCCCGGCGGTGTTCGATTCGAAAAACGTGGTTGCGTGAAAGTAGCCGGAGGGGAAGTAATCGCGTCTCTCTCATTCACGCCTGCAACGGCATAACGGATCCGCGAAATTATTTATACGATCTTACAATGGCAGTTACGTAAGACGTGCCGTGTGGAACTGGAATAGCGGGAACTGGTCTCGAGCCAATAATTGCTGCGTCTTAATCGGTCGACGCTCGTCCTTCGGAGAGAGTGGCTTGAAAGAGAAAATCAGGGAGCAATCTTTGTCAAAGACATTCTTTATTAATTCACGAATCAAACGCTTCCGACCTTCCAGATTATTTCTAAAGCGCCGCGTGCACTTGCAAATACTTATACAGAATTTAATAAACGTTGTCAGAATTCGTAATTTTATTATACGTAATTTTAATTTTCATCTCTTTTTTTAATAATGCAGAATGTCATCAATAAACTTACCAATTACGTTTCAATATATTAGGTGTTGGAATTAATTCGTAGCGTTTTACAAGAGATGGCACAAGCAGTACACTATTTCGTTGTTACCTATAGTTCTGTATACATTGTAAACATCTATCATAGGACGTCATTTGCCGTACATAACCTTTCTTGAAATCATAAATAACAATACTGTATAATTCATTGAATATGTCAAAATTTGTGCCAGATAAAGTGTTTTTGCGGGGAGTTTTGCTTCATTACTTTAATATGAACAAAAGTGCAGCTGAAGCTCATCGTATTTTAGTGGATGTGTATAGTGAACATGCTCTGGCTGAGCAAACGTGTAGGAAGTGGTTTGCACGTTTTAAAGCTGGTGATTTCGACTTGGATGACAAGGAGCGACCTGGTCAGCCGAAAAAATTTGAAGATAACGATTTGCAGGCACTGCTCAATGAAAACTCATGTCAAACACTTAAAGAATTATCTACGTCATTGGAAGTTGACTTCTCAACAATAGGAAAACGTCTTAAAAGTTTGGGCATGATCCAGAAGGAAGGACATTGGGTCCCATATGAATTGAAACCAAGGGATATTGAGAGACGTTTTCTCACGTGCGAACTGCTGCTTCAACGGCAGAAAAGAAAAGGTTTTTTGCATCGGATTGTTACCGGTGACGAAAAGTGGATCCATTATGACAATCCAAAGCGCAGAAAGTCATGGGTTAAGCCCGGCGAACCATCAACATCAGTGGCAAAGCCCAATATCCATGGCTCAAAGCTCCTGCTCTGTATTTGGTGGGATCAGAAGGGTGTCATATACTACGAACTGCTAAAACCGCATGAAACCGTTACTGGAGATCTCTACCGACGGCAACTGATGCGCTTGAGCCGTGCATTGAAGCAAAAACGGTCGGAATACTTCGAAAGACACGATAAAGTCATCTTGCTGCACGACAATGCTCGCCCACACGTTGCAAAACCGGTAAAAACATACCTGGAAACACTTAAATGGGAAGTGCTACCGCACCCGCCGTATTCTCCTGATATTGCACCTAGCGACTACCACTTGTTTCGATCATTAGCTCATAGCTTGTGCGAGCAGAAGTTCACATCTTACGAAGATTGTACAAAATGGTTCGATTCCTGGATTTCATCTAAAGATGAACAGTTCTTCCGACGCGGTATTCATTCACTGCCCGAAAGATGGTCAAAAGTAGTAGAAAGTGATGGGAAGTACTTTCATTAATGTATTTTTTAATGCTCATGTGAAATAAATAACATTCTTTCATTAAAAAAACGCTACGAATTAATTCCAACACCTAATATAATACTAATAGAACAATCATTACCTTTAATTTTGTTTATTTAATAATTGTTTTAATTACTTTAGCACGAGGTCAATCATTGCGCGTAAAAACTAATCAACTACATACCTCCCTTGTGTAACGGAGCGGCTCGATCGGGCATTGTGTTAAACAAAAGTCGTAGGACCTTCGTCGATACAAATGAGCGGATGCCGTCCTTCTTGAACGCAATTACCTTTGTCCTAATTTCGCGCTACAGTGGTATTTCAAAAGTTAATAGACATAAAAACCCATTACCATGGTTGGTAAAACGTATAAAGATTTAAGACGAGCAGAGTCGTTTCATTTCTACATATCCTTTACTTCGAATATGACACAATTAAAGAAATTAAATTTAAAAAAAAAAGAAGAAAAACTATTATTCAACTTAACAGAAAATTATTGACTAATTAAATAATATTGACAATAAAATAATAATATTGGCAAAAAATATGCTCTTAAAAACATGACTAAATGTTATTTTTGTCACATTTTCGCGTTTTAAAATCCTCAAAAAAGCCTTTTCTACTTATAACAATTTCGATATCTTACAAAATTATGACAAACCGGAATAATTCATCAAAAGTGATACAACTCGAAATATCACTAACAGTTTATATTTACTTTGATCAATCAAAATAATCAACTAAATTCAAAATAAAATAATTTTTTTTTCAAAATTCAATCATCAAAATTGTCCCATTTCTTTTTATAGAAGATACTATTTATTTAAAAAAACGAATAACTCAAAATGTATCACTTTTGTAGAAGATATTACAACCTCTTTAATAATCTTAAAATCAATACAAATATTATTTTGTGAATAACGGATTGCGAAATTAAATTAGGTTACTTACAATGAATAATACGCTGAAAAAAGAGTCTGCAAGTTGCATTAATTAGAATTCTGTTGAAAATAGATCACAGAATTTTCTGATTAAATCTATTGTAATTCTAATTGAAATAACCAGAATTCTGATTGATATAATCAAAATTTTCTGGTTCATCCATTTCTAATCAGAAATTTTTCTCATATAGAGTGTAATCTTTACTTTATCTTTACTTATTCATTCATGATAATAATTTTAAAAGATCATATTTTTTAAGTTATGCCACTTTTGAAAGGAATATATAAGGGAACGATATAATTATATATTTTTTTTTATAATGAGAATTGAATGATATTGCTAACTATTGCTAGCTTGATATGAATATCTCGATTGTTAAGTCGTGCCACCGACTGAATAATTCGCGCGCAAAACAGGTATGTCGAGCAACTTGGTTGTGTGTTTGTTGAACAATGGGACGTAAACTAACTTCAAAGTGGGTGAACAGGTCACGCGGTTCGCAATGGAAACAGAATATCGTATCTTGTGCTCTTTCTCCACAGCCAGAAAGGCTTGAGAGACGCGAGCATATCGAAAGTCAGATATATACATATATGTATATATGGGAAAGCTTCAGGAACGATACACTATTGAAATTCATCGCTTTCGCCACGCACACAATCGACAGTTTACGTAAATAGATCTTTAAGTCTTAAGATAATAATTGTATATTTGTGTAAATTTAGGTATAATATTTAATTTCTTTCTCTTGTAATTTATTATTTCATATTACGTATATTTTTAAATAAATTAATACATTTAGAAAAGATCTCAGAATGTATACATTTACATATATTGAATCATTTATATTGCAAAATAAAGTAGCATTATAAAATATATTCACGCGATTGGCGATAGAATAACGAATTCTCTCTGCATTAAATGTCGAAATCTCGGAAGACTTGCCGCATTTTGATCTGGCGATGCTTCTTCGTTTAACACCTTTCACTTCGCTGAGACATCGAGAGAACGTAGTGAATACGATTATTTAAATAACAGCTGCATCACGATCGAATGAGGCTTGATTGTACTCTCACTTTCTCTGCGATATTGCCATCGACCCGGTTTCCAACGACACAATTTGTTCTGCCAAATGGGAAAGTGAACGTTGCCATGAACATCGTTGCTTTTATGTTTGTCTGTGCGAGAGAAATTCTTTCCAAAGGAGTGGCAGAACCTACTTCGATTCCATATATATGATACTATGATGAGATAAATAGATTACATACAGAGCTTTGTACAGTTCTTAATAATACTCTTTGTTTGTAATAAAAAAACAAAATCATTGATCTTTGATCCTTTAAATCAGTTGATTTTCAGACAATAAACATTGAAGATATAAAAGAAAAGAAAAGAATATTTCAAAAACCCTTTGAAATTACCATGAAATTACATCAACCTTCGACAAGAAGAAACTTCTTAAGGTCAAATCAATAACTGTCAGGGACGACTTCACGTATAAGACGATTTCTCTATACGTTGACGAATGTCGTGCAATATTTCCGCTTTTACGAGATCGTTCTGAGAATGGTCCTTGCATGCCATCGTTCACAGGTTTATGTATTTACTATTGTTGATACAGGATTTACCGAATGATTGACAATAACTGCAAACGGCTCGCAATATTAGAGATCGCAATATAGATTTTACGAACTATTAGAAAAAGAAAAATATATGTATTTAATAAAATATTTACTACTTTTCCTTACGTATCAAAAAAGTTTTTCTGTTAATATAAAATTTGCAATAAAATTTATATATAAAAATCTACTATTTATATACCCATAAATTTATGTAACCTAAATAACTCAAATCTAAGACAATATAATTAATCACCAATTGATATTATACTTTACTATCATTTATCATTCAGAAATTTTTATCTTTGCTCTCAACAGAGATACTGTAAATTCTATATGTATACCAATGCATTTTTTGTCAACTCCATTGGAACTAGAATCAAAGAAAGTTGTAGGTGTTTGCTAATCGCCATAATCGGACGATCGTTAATATCAGTCCACCTTCGCGATGTCGTTTCGAGTTTGCCAGCGCTTACTATATCCCGGAAATAGCTTTCACTTTCTCCTCATCACTTCGACCAGTTAACTTTCCCTGCTACGACGCTGATATCGGCCACCACCAACGAGTCCGGATGAGCGGACGTACGCACGCATGCTCTTGTAGATCGGGAAAGGGGGAAAGAATCGGGTTTCTAGGTCGTCTGATGGGACAAAGAGTCTATCTATCTCTTTCACGCTCTCGGTGATTCGTGAATTCGTCATGAACCTGAGTACACTCTTACTAACTACGCTTGTTCTCCAAATAGCAAAAGCTGAATCGCTTTCTATCTCGTTAATATCATATGTGATCTGGCTATAGCAGGAAACGATGCTATGTTGCGAAGCGACATACATTTTGGAGCTAAAAGCTCAGACTAATTCGTAATATCGATAAATTATCAATTTCTCATTTTTTCCAGCTAACTACCTATCTTAAGGAAAATTTTATTAAGAGAATATATTAAACTATAATGCTTTGAGTATATTTACATTATGAAGTATATTATAAATAATATTAGCAAGAATCTCTCAAAAGGAAACAGTTTTCTTTTCGAATTTCCTTCGATCACGAGACATTCAAGGTATATGTGGCATCGCCCTCTCTCGAAGAGCGAAAGGAGATGAGAAAGTGGAACACGGCCAATGGCCTGCTAACCCGATGACATACATTTCTCGCTTGCTTCAACGAAAGTGAAAAGAAACACTCTTTTGTCATAAATTTATGTTTAGAGCAAAATAATATGTTATACAAGTAAAAGGTATCTAATGTAAATTGCTAAATTTATCGCCACTTATGACAATGAAAAGTCAATAACTCACAGGAGATATATAACGCTGTAGTGAATACTATTTAACCTTATGAGATCCAACAGTATAATCATTGTTCGTTATAGAAGTGAAGAAGTTTTGTAAGGTAAACTTTCAAGGATTTTGAAAATTATTAGCAAGTTAGTTTACTTTCTAAAGAAAGACAATGATTGAAATGTTAACTATAGACTTAAAATGTGTAACCGCAAGGGAATTCAACAACTATGAAATCGAGAAAATCTTATTTCGAAATATCGTCCTTGGGTTTTTATGACTTTCATAAACATCTGTTCAACTTTCGATAAAATAACAATAGAAAAAACGTAAAAAATATCATTATTGTTCTCTATGAAATATTATTACTTTTTATAAAACATTGAACGTTAAATAATGACGAAATAAGTCAACTATCAAATCAATTTCTAAAAGAAACATCGCGATATGCATTATCATAAATTACATAAATAATTTTAAAAGTCATGGCAGAAATCTATCAAGGACAAAAGATAGCGCGATATTGCACTTGGTTTACTCTCTCCTTATGCTAGTAAAAGTTTCGACATCCTTGGCTACGGTTTTAGTTTTAAAGTACGGACATACATAGATACGCTTTGGCCTCTGCTTTATTCATTTATAAATTATTTTCTCGCAAAATAAAAAAAAATACGTATAAGATTATTCTTTCTTTTAAAACGTTATTACGGAAGATGTAATCTTGTAATTCTAATTTACAAGAGAACACGAATCTCCTTGGAAGTATATCATGGAAATATATTCATGAATAAAGAATGAAATTACAAAGTTTACAGGCTCAAGGAAAATCATCGATATTTTCTCAATATTAAAGATGTAATTATCCGGGATTACTTTATAAAATAATTTGAAAGATTAGCGTTTCCGTAAAAATATTTATATAAATTGCCTTCATTTTTTTTTTACATTATATTACAAAATTTCAAAAGCTCGCTATGTGTTTTATGTGTGCGTATATGATACTGTGTTTAAAACAGTTTGTATTTCTAAACGAACTTCTTAAAAATTCTTACGTAGCGTGAATGCATGTCGCCAATTTTTCCAAAATTGTAGGCATTTCCGTAACGTACTTCAACCGCATGATTTTAAACGATGACGGCTACTATTAATATAGCGGCTCAATGAGAAATCGGCCTTGGATACGTATACTCTGAAAGCAAATGTAATCACGAAATACGTACAAATCTCGCAAAGATCACGTCGATCGATATAACGTCAAGAAAATGTTCCGTTTGCACGCCAGTTCACGGACGAAAATAATACGTTATGCATTCTTATAAAAACTATACTTTTTGATTAATTCAATTTTGTAAAAATAGATTTTAAACAAGTTCTTTTAAAATTGTTGAAGACATATCTAATAATATATCTATAGAGTGAGAAAACTGTAAATTAATTCATCATCTCGAAGGTCGTAAAGAAGTTAACACTATTGAATAAGAAGATTGAACAGCGGTAACGACCGCGCAACCCACCTTTTTAGGTCATAATCGTCTATAATGGAAACTAGGGATATGTACTGACGACCGTAACCTAAGGATGTTAGCTTCTACCTTATAAATTATGTACAAAAAAACATTTTGGGAAACCATATATCCTAATTCCTTTTATAAGTTATACCAAGCCGCAAGTCCTTTACGTCATAATGAAATATTTCTCGACTCGAATAGTCAAAGAATGAAATAGTATACTCCGTGTCCTTCACCAATTTTTAAATCGTTTCGTTCCCTAACTTATAAAAAAGTCCAAGTATCCTCCCACCCACCAAGATGTCCAAAATAAGTGTCCAAAATATATTTATGAGTTGGTTATAAGTAAAAAATACATATTTATATTTCTAAAATGATTAATGAATTGCAGCAGTCTTTCACAATCGTTTGATTAATACAGCTTGACAAGAAAGATTGCAAGACAAAAAAGTATATATATATATATATGCGACACTCAAATAATATGTATATCAATAATATTCATTGTGTTTACATAAAATATACGGAAAAAGGATAGTCGAAGACTAATTTAACTTATAGATTATGATCTTAAAAGAAATATTACGGACTTCTTCATTTACTAGTTAGTTATATATGAGTTTCTTGAAACTCTATAACAGAAAGTTAAAGTTTGCGAGTGCACTTAAGATTCTTCTTGCTAAATGCATCATATAGTAGCTTAGCTGTATTTACAGCGAAATACGAGATTAAATCTAAGCTCTGTATGAATAGTATACACAATAAGTCTAACTAGAGTAAATCGGCTTTATGTATCATTCGTATGTTGCACATCGCAACGATAATACGAGTGACATATACGTGCGTTGATGCGCCCACGTGGGATAGGTATAGATGTAGCCTCGAGATTTTAGGTCGATAGCCGTGACGTCAGCGGTTCGCAGGCGAGAGAGAGAGAGAACCGACGTGATAGAGAGAGAAGAAGCGAAAGAAGTGATGAAGTTCAAGGTTACCGCGCTTGAATGCACGTCCCACGCGGAAAATAGGAAAAGAGGGCGAATGGATTTTCCAGGTCCAAGGAAAAACGTCAACGCCTAGAAGGGGCGGACTATATCCGTAACGGAGCTTATTAGAAGGAATTATGTTCTTAAAGGGGCGCGTCTTTTGAGAAAATAAAATTAAGATCTTAGATTAATTAAGATCTCGTTTATCAAATATGAAATAAAAATCAAATTGAAAAATGTTACGTGTCAATTAAAAAAATTTAACGTTCGAGAAAATTTAATGTCCAAGAAAGCAAAAATATTATTGTATTTTTCTAAAAACGTGTTTAATTTAACTCAAAAAATCTTTTTTCAAGGAATATTTCAAAGAAATATCTGAGAACTTATCAAACAGACAACACTGTTTCGAATTCAAATAAATTATCATATACCAACTTTTTGCAAGTTGTTAAATAGGCATTTCGTAAGAAAATATTCTGATAATATCATTACTACATAATAATTCACTGACTACGCAGAATAATAACACTGGATGGTCACTGATACGCAATGACACAATTGCGATTGCTTTGAAAACTTGATATCGCTTTCGTAATATCGATACTAATATACGACGCAATAGACATCGTTGCTCATTGAAGTATATCAAGTATGCGAAGAATATTAATTGAACGCCTCGTCAAATTTTTCACATGACATGTTTATTGATAATTGCAACAATTCATTATTTAGTACACTGAGAGAAAATGTTTGACGTCTGCGACTATAATTGCACAGTAAAATGATTATGGTATACAAGTTCCATTTTTACAGTTATTAGTGTAACAATATTAGCATTATTAAATTATTAAATTATTAAATACTTAAATAAATGCAATTGTAGACATAAAATTATTATTAGTAATACAATTTATAAATATTTAAAAAAAACATATAGGTGGAACCAAAAATGTAACTGTAAACTATAGTTAAACACTACAGTAATCGTAATCACTTTTTTCTCCCAGTGTATTATGATTATAATGCAAACAGCGCGTGAAACTCGGATCCTGCGAAATCACTAGTTCAAGACTGAAATCTGTTGTCTCGATATTCGAATGCCCTCGAAATGAAATCGTATTTGCGTTGGCACGCCCGGACGTGGCCCGGACATGGCCCGGACTGAGCAACCTTGAACTTGCTCGCTCCCTTGAACAACTCACCC
This sequence comes from Acromyrmex echinatior, assembly GCF_000204515.1. The sequence goes on along the minus strand of NW_011627094.1, from coordinate 749,087 downwards.
TCAGCTTCCGACCTTCTACGCCTCCCCTCCCCTACTTTAAAGCGTATATGTTTGGTATTTCACAATAAGTATATACTCTTGACGAGCAATGGAAAAGAAATCGATGTTGCAGAACCATCTTCTTTATTTCACATAGGTACGTGAATTGTACATGAAGGCGATCAGAGTAAAAGATATATTCATCGGCGTTACATTCGAACAACAAATGTGACATCATTTATGAGATTTGTTTTGTCAACACCTATAATTTTCCGCTTCATTCTCCCAGTCACGATCGTATTTCGAATAATAAAACATCGCCTTACTATACGAAGGATTAAATAACGTATATTTTCTGCTAGAATCCTTAGCAATCTACGGATCGACCTCACGTTGCTCTCGGCAAGTGTAACCGCGTATAACGGGTTTGCCCGTGACCAACAGAGACCTTGGCAGTGGCTCGCAGCGACGAGGAGCGACGGCAGGGTTGAGCGTCGCGACGCAGACGTCGAGTGCGCGCGCAGTTCGCTCGATGCACCCGGAGGTCGCGTTCACGCGCGCCGGGAACGACAACCTTGACCTTATACCACGGCCCGGTGACGAACAAGGTCCATCCACTCTTGAACGAAGGTCGGCGTTACCGCGGCTGGAAGCGGGATGGAGGAGGGTAAAACAGGGGGACCTAGCGAAATCCAGCCACTCCGCTCGATCTCCCTCGAGGACGCGTTAACGATCCTCAATTACCGCACACTCGACAGTTCCCTCGTTCATTCTCTCTTTTTCTCTCTTTCTAGTGTCAATTTTTTTCTCTTTTTCTCACTCTTGTAATAAACTATTCGTTTCCTCTTTTCCTCCCCACGAGGATTCTTCTTTCCCCTCCCCCGAGGACTTTTATCGTCCTTATCAAACTTTTTTTCACGAGGATTCTTCTTTCCCCTCACACGAGGACTTTTATCGTCCATATAAAAAAAAACTTGGAGACTATAAAAGGGAACATCAAGTATATACCCTCGTAAGTTGTATTTTTGGCGAAATGAAGAACACTCATCAAAGGATTTTCCATTAGGTACTGTAGGCATAGTCTAAAGCTTCGATATTGCAAAATTATTTTAATAGAAACTTCAAGCCTATCAAAACCCACTGACAGAGATTTGATTTAATTAATTCTATACGTGATACAACGATCGTTCAATACTTTTTCATTGCTTTCGACACACTGCATTCTGTATTTATTTTTATATAATATTTATTTCGAATATAAATTTAATTGCAACATGATAAAACATGATAAAATAATTTTTACAAATACAATAAAAACAATTGTTAATTACTAGCGAATATATTTCAATTAATTCTATAAATATAAAATCAATGTGAAAAATCGTTCGAGCAATACTACGATCGTACGGAGTTTACTTGATGAAATAGTAACATATCACATTAAAAAGAAAAATATATATACATAAAATTAAAAAAATATAATATTTATTTCAGATTGCATTGAGTTTGCTTTTAAATCGTAGATGTATCAAAAAGTCATTTTACATAAATTAAAAGCATGAATTAAGACAGTTTTCAAAAAAATAAGAAAATATTAATATTTTAATTATTTTTTTAGGTATATCCTCTCCCTTAAAGGATATTGAATAAAATAAAATCCGATAAAATTCGAATTAACTTAATTGATTTCGTTAATTTAATTTTCAATTAGCAGAATTGTTTAGCAACAAAATATGTATAATATAATCTTTCTTTTTACACATTAAACAGCAAAACTAATTAAATTAAAAAAATATTACAAACATTATGCGATTAAAAATTAATCGCCGATTAATCAAAATTTGATTAAAGTTATTTTCTTAGAATTCCAAATTAAGTAGTTATCTATATGTGTCCCAAAATTAGCTCAACTGTGAATGCAGAATCTCCGGAATTTCTGTGACTTAAAAATTTGTCATTTTAACTAACATTTTTCTTTCAGAAAAAAAATGAGATTCTACATATAATTAATATCGAAAATTAACAGAAAAGAAAAAACGCAGTCAGACATGAATAAAAAATAAATTATTTTTATGTCTCTTTTTTTCATATTTATAAAAAAATGGCTCTACCTTTTTTCGCTTTGATTTCACGTATCTCTCTCTGTACTTAACTAAACTATCACTCTAATTTGCGATTGCGCACGAAGGGCAATGCGAAAGTAAATAAATTAATTAGTCACGCGACATAACAGATGAATACACTCACCGGCCGATGCACCAATATAACCTTATTACTGCTTCGCCGGCTGCGCTATTGTTTCGAACATTCGTTCATTCAAGGACACAGGTACAATTAATGCGATACCACGATCGACCTCTTTATCCGGCATACTCAACATTCATTGCACTTACGCGCAAACGAGTAAATCACACGAAACACGCCGTGCACGATAGGTACTCCGCGATTACGTTCCAATTATGACATAAATAGACAAGGCACAATATTGTGCATAATGGCGGTCGAGATAATCATTGGAGACGAGAAAGACAATCAATCAAATTTACGAGTCTAATCTGCAGCGCCAATAATATCATCCGCTACGTTGTACTTTTTAAAATTTGAAATGAATCTCAATCGACTATCTCGTTATAAATAAATGCATATCTATGAAAATGTTATACTTTCCTTTTTGCTTCGTTCGTTTTCATTAATGATTATCTTTAGTCTCGGTTTAACTTACTTTTTACATTAATCTAGATATTTTTAATACTACAAATTAATAGAAAAGAAAATACACAGCAAGTACACAGATTAAAGAGCATTAATTACCTTTACTTCTCTTTTTTACATTTACACAGAATGTCTCATTTTAATCACTCAAATGTCTTTTGAACAATACATTTTAGAGAAAAATGTTTTAGACAAAAAATTTGGGACTTTGAGAAGGACATAAGATAGTGCCATTAGTTTGATCTTGGATTGCGTCGTCAAGGCCAGGACAAGATTACTTTGAATTTTTTTAATGGAACCCTCCATTTTTCATTACATATTCTTGTAGTTTATCTCGAGAGCTTCTCAAAACACTATAATAAAATGTTTTTTCATTAAGTTTTTACTTTGCGAATTATAAGGCTTGAAAGTTACAGTACCGTCGGCATTAGCATTACTCAAAGTGTCTGACCGACGGCTAAAATCTCTTGAATGTTGTTCAGAATCATGACCTGGATAACATTTGTCAAGATCAAGACTATTGAGAGTTGTACCTTTTATTTTCATTTTTACTTAGAAATAAATTTTTGGTGCAAAAGTGAAAATAAGAGGAACAATATCCAATGACCTTGATCTTGACAAATATTATCCAGGTCATGATTCTGAACAACATTCAAAAGATTTTTAGCCATCGGTTGGACATCTTGGATAATGCTAATGTCGGCGGTGTGATTTGTAAGTCTTATATCTCGAAAAGTACTTAATCAAAATGAACTTAATTATAGTGTTTTGGAAAGCTCTCGAGGTAAACTCCAAGAATATGTAATGAAAAATGACGGATTCTATTTAAAAAATTCGAAATGGCTTTATCCTGATCTTCACAACGCCACCCAAGGTCAAACCAATGGCATCATTTTATGTTCCCCTCGAAGTCTCAAAACTTTTGTCTGAAACATTCTTCCCTAAAATGCACTGTTTAAGAGATATTTGAAATAATTTATTAATTTAAATAAAACATCCTGTATAAAAGTAGGGCTCGACATTGGGTACTTTCTAAAAATAATAATTGTAAAATAATTGTAAAATCACTAGACACTTTCGTGCATATGACGACATAAGTTGCATTTTAATTGCCGCAATCGTCGCCATAACACTTACATTCTTATTCAGCCCGAGGACTACTAGCTGTGTAAACTTGTATTTTCTAGTACTAACAATTATATGTTACTAACCGCGGCGGCTAAAAAAGAGATTGGAGGACGTTGAATGGCAGATACTTTTACTTTTTTTTCCATTCAATACAGGCAGAACAAGCTACATTTAATCTAACTCTATCCGAAACGGACCGAAACCGTGCATAGCGTACAGTTTCAATTGAATCGTGTGCAGTGTTACACTTTGTGCATTCCTATATACGTTTGTGTTAAGATGTTAATTGGAAAGCATGACCTCTCAATTAAATGAATGTGTATTTTTCAGTTTTAAAATCTGGTTTCAAATAGAACACAAAAGTCATAATGGCTGCGTTCAGCAGAAAAAGCAGCTTTGAAATAGTTGTAAAATTCTTTGTAATATGATTTGTCTTGCCCTTAGTTCCTGGATCTAAATGTATAAACAAATCATATTAAAGAATCTTGAGGCGGCACACGATGCTTTTCCTGCTGGATTTCTAGCTGGATTTACGTTTTGTTACTATATTGGTTGCAACACAAGTAGTATCACAGCCAATACGATAGCATCGCTTTACAATAATTACAGAGCTGCTTTTCTGCTGAACGCAGCCAATAATGTCATAAGGGAGACCATTATGACCTTATTTGTCGCTTATAAGTTCATTTATAATTTGTAAGCATCAAATGACGTCATGATGGCATCCTACGATATCATTATGACTTCTAAAGTCATAATTATAACTTCTATCCGTTTCTAACAATATAAATTAACTTTAATCTCGATTCAATTTGCTCTTTATCTTTTTCTAATTATGCTTTTTTTTAATTTTTAGAAAAAGATGAAATGTTAATTCAACTGAGATTAAAATTAATCTACATAGAACATCTATGTTCTACCTGAAGTTCCACCCACAGTATGAAATTCACTTTAATCTCAATTTAATTTATTCTTTATCTTCTTCTAAGTCTAAGAATTAGGAAAAATGAATAAATGAGTAAATTAAACCGAGATTAAAATTAATCTTGTATTGGTGGAACCGGGTCTAGTCACATTAATGACATTTCGACCAATTTCGACTAATCAATGATTAATTCGATCGTCAGAACAATCGGCATTTAAAACATCTCTAATACAAATCGTTGTTCTCAATCTTTTTCGATATATTAAATATAATTCTATTAATTAATTTGATAATCTTATTTGTATTACTTAATAAAATAATGCCGATTAATCGGACTTGATCGAAATGGTCCTTCGATGTCGATTCCATTATCATTTCGCATTGGGTTAGAAAAAAATAAAGAGTAAATTAAATCGAGACTAAAATTAATCCACATTAGTAGAAATAAATATTATTATTTTACGATTCATTTTACCCGATACAAGGCATTTCTCCACCAATTCCCGTTCGAAAAATATTTGAAATATACGGCGATAACTTCACGCGGGACTGCAGTATATCGTCTAGTTTCATTCGTCTGCGTCGCGAGGGATACCAACCGCGAACGACGGTTGCCTATGAATTTTTTGCTCCATAGTTGCCATAGATTTCAAATTTCGTAAGTCACATTACGCTCAATTAGTACGCTTAACGTCGCGAGGGAGTGAGTGATCGGAATTGTCGTGTAAAGTCGCGATAATTAACCCGCAAATCGAACAGTCGATCTTCCCGACACGACGTGCGTGAGTGCGTGCGTGAGTGCGTGCGTGAGTGATGCGTGTATTAGATGCGGTGAGTGTGAATATGCACTTGCGATGCCAACGGCTCCGTTCATCAAGCATCATGGAGTATTGAAGAAGGATCGCGGTGTATCCCGAGGAAGGAATTCGGCGTATCCGGAAGCGACGGCGACGACGACGACGACGCAGACGACGACGCGAGCGATCGACCGGTGAGTGAATATCATATTACATTCGCGTGAGACTAATTACCCGACCTCGTCTCGTTCGCGGCGATCCGGCCCGGCGTCGTTGCGTCACAAGGATTAACACTCCCTCCGTGCCATAATGGCGAAACGTGGCACGCAGGTTTCCCTTCGAACTGAAATGTAATCGGGCCGAGTAATGGCGATCTACGAATAGATCCATTAAACAGACTCCCGCTAAGAATAGGCGGGGCGTCCGAAATTTTTGAAGGACACGGTCGGCCTTTAGGTCCGCCCTGCGGAGACCCGGAGTCTCTCGCATATTTAGTTAAGTCGAACAAAACAGTCGTCCCGGACCGATTCTCGCGCGAATTAGAGACGGTAGAGAAGTCGAGGTCGCCCTTGACGTAAGCGCCTACCGCGTGTAGATACACAAATACGCTGACGCCTTTTCGCGTATCGCATTCCAAGAATTAAGTACGACACGCCGCGCCGGTGTCGGAGCCGCAGGATATCGCGAGGCGAGGCGACCGAATGGCGTAGATCAGCTCCGAGTATCCGAGTATATTAGTCGCGATCGAGAGCCAACGGAAATCGTTCACCTCGCGTACCTCGGCGATCATTGAATTTATTAGCGACGCCGATCGCCACCGGCGGCGATCGCGATCTTTGTTGATGCAAATGTCTCGGCGTCGCCGTATATGCAAAGTTGGCTCGCGATTAAACAGGCGGTAACAAGTGGGTGTTAGCAAGCTCGGGATATTTTTACGCTTTTTAAGGCTAACGCCGATGCAATCTTTGCTACATTTATTCATTTGATATTCAGGTATTTGAACGTAAAACGACGTTTGAACTAAATACATAACGCACGGATTTGAACTGCGTTGCAATCAGTATTTTTCTTTCCCCTTTTTTTTTCTTCCCTGCGTAACTTATTATATATATATATATTGCTACGCAGAAAGTAACACGTATGTACGTACGAGTGCATCAGATATGTCAAATAAATCCGTCCGAAATAAAAGCGAAACATCCGCTTAGGCGTTGGCGATACGTGTCTGTGTGTGCTATTTGGGTCGAATTCTTCCTTCCAATATCGGTGTAGTAGCGCGTCAATTCGGTCTTGCAATAAGCGGTCTCTACATCTTCCGACCTTGACATCGACCGTTGTAGCTACGCAGTTGCAACCAAGTGCATCACCGATATCTGCCACCTACTAAAGCGGCTGTGAATACACGATCGTTTATTTGACAGCGTAAACACTTTATCATAGTAGCTCCAAATTCATCGGTGTATCTCATTATTAGTTGGTACTTTCCAGCGAGAGATACAGTGTAGTCACGCAGTGATCGTTTCATTTTTTGTTGTTTAACATTGATAAAACAACAAAAAGCTACAATGATTCACTGCGTTATTATCTGTCTCTTGTTGGAAAACATCCATTTTCAGTTAACGTGCGGCAGAAATGATGATGGAATATGCACTGCAATATGCACTGCAGGAAAAACCTAAGGTATTCAAACTGGTTGTTAAATTCACAATCTCAAATTACATCTAATTTGAATTATTTTTGGTCGTTCCTATCAATAGATCTTCTATCAACATGTCATTGATTTAATTAAAACATATTATGGATTTAATTAAACGATGCAATTCAAGAAATATATTAAATTTAATTCAGTGGCTCAAATTTAGCTCACTACTTACTAAGTGCATGCATTAGTATAATTGCTGTTTGTTTGAAACTAACAATAAGCAACAATTCAACTACAAAAATGAGTTGATTAGACGTAACTATTTTTTTAACCATATTTTGTATTAAAACAATAGTACTTTGACATATTTGAAAGTTAAAAATAACACAACGTTATTTTAGCTCAAAGAATTAATTTGTATTTGATCCTTTAATATTTAACAGTATTTAGAATGTCGACACTTTTTGCAGCATTGTGCTCATCATGCTCAAGCATCCTATAATTATTTCGATGATCCAACAAAATTGTTTTCATATCAATTGTAGCTAGCTAATTTTTTAGATATTTTAGCGAAATTGTTCTTTCCGTGTACAATTCTATTCAATTATTATAACGGCGGTATAAAGCAACGTCATGCGATTTATCCATATTTTACGGAAACGTGATCGATGACGAATCTTGGCACCCGCGACAATCGGTTCGATGCTACTTTCGCGAATGACGGTGCATCGACGCCGACGCAAGGCGATCTTTATAGATACCATCGGCCTTGTCCTTGACATCGACCGCAGCGTCCCGACGCTACACGCAGACGGGCCGTTAGTTACATCGAGATATCCGATACAGCGAAAAATTTATCCGTAGAGAGGTTTACCTCTTCCTATCGGATGAGAGGTATTTAAAGAGAATTGAAGGGACGCGATCTATATCGGTGGACGAATAGATGATAAATTTATACGTAGAATATATTTCATAAGATTACGTAAAACTTTTTGGAAGGTTATTCTCCAAGCACGAGAGATAACAAACGTAATAAATGATAGTTTCGTTCGCGATCTATAAATGGCCTTTTATCATTATTTCTTCATGCGTTAGAATGCAATTTAGAACTTGCGACTCTTGTAACTATGTGTTCTGTCATTTTATTGTTGAGGAAAGTCTTGGGTTATTCCTGTATCTACATCGACATTATGCACAAAACAGAATTGCCCAAAATAAAGCAAGGACAAGTTCGACTAATCTCGTACAACGTGAATAAGATCATATTCCACTACTATTTATTAACACAGTAGATTCTGCGTCGGTTGACTGGCGGACAGAATTGGACGTCTATGTGTAAACAATATCTAAGTGTAGGCTTCGTTACTTATCTCTTTACCAGTAACTCAATATACATTCTCTGCATCAATATATATATACATATGTATATTTATTTAAACTTCGTTTCTCCAATTTATAAAAGCAGGAATATAAAATCGATGGAATAATTTAGAATGAGAAGAAATTCAAAATTCTCAAATGTGTATTACAATAAAAACTTATTTATTTACATATCTTATAACTTATCTGATATAAGATGTGTATACTTACATATCTTATATCTTGAATTATGCAAACAAATTTGTATGGTATAATTTTTATGAACTAAAAATGTTTTATAACGTGAAAGAACGATGAAGAAATTATTTACTTTAAACGATGAAGAAATTATTTACTTTTCCTCTTCATATTTTTAGGCCGTACCCTTAATTTTTTGCCTCGATTATTGCCCCGCGTTTTCTTTCTACGTCCCTTAGTTTTTTCCTTCGCTTTTGCCGCGCGTAAATCTTTCTTCATCCTCGGATCGACTACTTTATATCGACCTTTCACACCAGGAGGCCGAATGGCTCGCTTTTGCGCGGTATGTTTCTTTGCTACGATATACGTAACTTCCTTTTTTGGCTCCTGACGAGCTTTCTTGTATAATCTTAAATCAAATAAAAAAATCGAGTTAGAATATAGAATATATAAATCATCAGATTAGACGTTCTACAAAAAATCATACTTACGCTTTAACTTGTCTGGCCTTCTCTCTATCACTGATATCTACATTATCCATCAATGCTTCTATCTTCTTTTTGGCCTTCTCAAGTTTGCGAATTGCACGTTTCTTTTTTCTTGCTTTAGCTTCCATTACTTTCTTAATAGGTCTTACATTCAAGTCCTCCACTCTTTTTTTATAGTCATCGGCAAGTTCTTTAGGTACAGGCACTTCTTTTTTCATATGTTTTTCTTCATCCTTTACAAACCAATCGGGTAATTTCTCATCGTTAAACGCATATCTATTCCAAGCCGAATCAATCAAGTCTCTTCGAGATTTTTTACTTTCAATCAGCAGTGATCCGAGTGCTAAATCTTCGGGAGTTAGTTTTTTTGTCTTCGATTTTTTATCTGATTAATCATGAATAAACATGTATGTTAATAATAATAAATTATATAACTAGCTGCCAGTAATTATTATCTCAATCAGTAAAATATATACACTGAGAAAAGAATTGTTCATTTGACTTAATTGTTTAATTGTAGTTGTCTTTCGTTAAAGAATGTACGTATTTTAAATCCGATTGTACCAACATTATTTTTAAGTGAGGCTTAAAAGTCTTTCTTTTTTTTTAAACTGAGAGGGGGAGGGGGAAGAGAGTTTTTCAAGTTTCGCTTAAAATAAAAGTAAGTTGGTACAATTAGACCTAAGTCAAATATAATATGTTTGACTTAAATATATTTTTCACCGAAAGAATTAAAGATAAACTAAAATTATAGTTATATATAATTAATAAACTATAATTATATAAATTAATTTAGTCAAATGAACAATTTTTCAATGTAACCAAAACAAAAACTTCTTTACCTGTTTTTTGCGGCACTATCTCAAAACCATCTTTTCCACCGATTTTTTTCAATTTTTTGTTAGGTGCCATCATTTCTTCCACATCATAGTCTGAATTAGTATCATCATTTTCACTGATTTTGCGTTTTCGTTTCTTTTCTTCATCTACTTTTACTTGCATTTGCTTCTCTTCTCCGAGAACATGTCCACCTTTCTTCTTGTACTGCTCTATCATCTTATCTAATTCATAATCTGCATCATCTTCATTTTCTAAGTTTTTAAATACATCTTTCTCAAACCAGAGTGCTGCTTTATGCGCTCTTTTGGTTTCTTTATCTCGAAAATCTAAATCAGTTAACAACGGATTGCTTTCAGGATCTTTAAATTGTTGTTTTTTCTGCGATTTATTAGTAGTATCATCCTCTGATTCGTCCAAACCTATATTGTAATAGTAACGTTATATAGCTTTGTTCAAACAAATTCGAAGAATAAATCAAAAACAAGATATAAATCTTTCTAAATTAAAAGAGAAGGTTATTTCAATAATAACATTGACATTAACGTTAATATTTTATATGTAATACCTAATCCAGATTTTTCGCTCTCATCGTCTGATGCATCGGTATCGCTTTCTTCGCTGTCTTCTGATTTATAATACAAGCCCTTGCTGTCCAAATGATTTGTATCTTTCTCATAATAAATCGTTTTCGGTTTGACTTCCTCGTCCGAGTCCACATCACTCGCTAAGATGTCAGGCATTTGATCTGTTACTTGCTCTAATTGTTGATAAGTTTGAATCTGGTTTAAATTAAACAAATCATCTCTTTCCAATTTAGGTCCCTCGTCGCTCTTATGAATCATTTTCAAATTGAGACGTTCGTTCAATTTCTGTCTGTCTTTATTAGCTTTCTTTCTCTTGCGTTTTAACTCTCTAGCTTCTGCTTCCCGGAGGTCAGCAATCTGTTTTTGAATTGCTTCATCTTCCAAATCCTCCTGTTCTTCGAGACTAGTAGTTGCAGGTGTGACAGTAATTTCATCTTTAATTACGTTCTTCTCTCCATTTGTTTCAGTTTGTGTCTTTTTTAACGCTTTCCACCAACTAAGTAGAAGTTTCAAATCTTTTCGCCCAAGCACTTTAATATCTTTACAACACTCCCTAATTTCTTTAGTTGTTTTCTCATGCTTATCGATAATTTCATCATCTATCACTATTTCGGAAGCATTCTGCAAAGCTGCTATTGCATCCTCACAGGCAATAAATTCTTTTGCAGATATTTTATGATATAATGTGTAATCGTTCTCACGATATCCCTCTGCTTTAGATTTCTTTTGCTTTTCTGGATAAAGAATATTTAATTTATTTATAGTTTCTATTTGTAATTCAGAAAAGACATGCTTCGGATCAAAGAACTTGGGATCTAATTTATCAGGAGCAATATAATATTGGCAAACTACAAAAATTTCTGCAGATTCATTACGTGACGCTTGAGGCTTAGTAGCATGTACCTACAATTAAATTTATAGTGATAAAATGATAGACAATAATTAGTAAATATTCCTTAAATGATATTAATACCTTTTTAAACAATTGTTTTAGCACCCAAATCAATGGGTTATAATCTTTAGATCGAAATACTTTTGTTACAAACCAACCACCAGCTTTTAAAAATTGAGTAGCTAATTTAAGAGCTGATAATGTCAAAACAACTTGTTGATACGCATCATGAAGCCAACTTTTTCCTACATTGGGAGCACCATCGTTTAAAACAACATCTGCCTTCCATGTTTTTAATTCGCGTGAAATAGCAACTCTACATTTGTCTGTCATGATATCTTCCACAAGACTGAGACATCCCGGGATAGGCTTTATTGGGAATAAATCTACACCAATAACTATTGATGATATTGACATATTTTGCCTAGCAACTTGCATCCAACCGCCAGGTGCAGCACACAAATCGATGCATACTCTGGACTTTTGAAAAAATTCAAATTTTCGATTTAATTGAATTAATTTGAAAGCAGCACGCGACCTGTAACCTGAATAAAATACAAAATTTTAGTAATTATTACAATTATATGATTAACTAAACGTTTAATTAAAATATTACTGCATTTGACGATAATTCAGCTTTCAATTTAATAATTCATATGGACAAATAATATTACTTACCTGTTTCTTTAGCTAATTGATAGTATTTATCTTTTCTTTGCTTTCCAATCTTCGATTTTTTCCCCATTTTAAAAAGTAATTAATTCTTTATATAAATGTATTAATTGCTCGTAACAATTATTAGGAATCTATACAGCGTGGTCTTTTCAATCTTATGTTCATCATATAGGTTAGGAACATAATAGGTCTGTTCGTGTTCTTTGTATTTTTTGCACTCAGCCATCGACTAGATACTATTAAAGACGGTCGCTTGGAAATTCGCGTGCTTGTTAAAATTTAAGTGATGAAGAGTAAGAAACTAGTAACTAGTACGGTACTAATTTCATGATTTATTAGTTTCATAAACATGTGCATGTGTTTAAAATTTAATAATACTCAATTTTTATTTAAAATTGATAATATTAAAATCAGAGTTTGATTCAATACAGATGATAACTGCAGACAAAAAAAATTGCAATTTTTCGGCAATATATAAGATATTATAGCATTAAAAGTATGCTTACTTATTTACGTAGCATTTATATAATAAAAAATCACAAATTTTCGAAATATTTATGTTAATAATCATAAATTTTTATTAATTGTCATTGTTTTTCAATTATCCCCGGGCCCCTCGGGTTCCATTGATAATTACGAAAATTTGCCTAGAGCAAACCGACGGTCTTTAATAGTATCTCGTCGGTGACTCAACTTGGTTAAGGGCTATCGCAAATAAAATTTCTGTAATAGTAACCTTAAGGATATATCCATACAAATTTGCATAGCAGCATAAACGTATGCATAACGAAAATTATCCAATTACATTTTACGTGCGACTTTATAAGAGAAATGCAATTGAATAATTTTTTGTATGCATGTTTATGCGACTATGCAAGTTATGTGGATATACCCGAAGACGTGAACTTAAGCCAATGAGCCAATCAGGATACTGCTTTAGATCTACATATTCTAACAGAAATAGAAATAGCAGTAAACCAATAGGTGTTTTAAATCTTAAGCCGTAAGAAATTGATCAACTACAGTCGAATACGAGCAGAATAATTGATTGTAATTTGTCCATTCCTTTTGCCTTAAGGCTTTAAAATCTATTGTAGATCCGAACTTACTAAAAATATAAGATTAAGAGTCAGGAGCTGCGCACAATAGTAGAAATAAGGAATTAGGAATAAGAAACAATGATTTCAACCTATCAGAAGCTATGTATTCCGATGTATCCGATTTTTAATAGGTTAAAATTGTTTATTCTTTATTTCTAATTCCTTATTCCTTCTATTGTGCATAGGACACAATAGAATATTGTGTCTTAAGATTAGCCTGCGCACAATACAAACATTAGGAACAGGAATAAATATTAAGATTTTAACCTATATAAAATTTTCTCCATTAACTTCAATGATAACAATTTTTACGTTTCACTTTCCATCCTAGGAATAAAGTTTCATGATTGATACCCAGCAAAGAAAACAACTTTACAACTATTGTAAAATTCTTTAATATGATTGGTTTTGTTTGTAGTCCCTCACTGGATTTAAGTGCATAAACCAATCATATTGAAGAATTTTACACAGTTGCAATGCTGTTTTTTCTGCTGAATGCAGCCATCAAAGGCTGAATTTCAAAATTCACTGTCAGTATTGAAAATGTACAGTATATGTAACGTAAATTGTAGATTTTCAGCGCTGGCAGTGAATTTTGGAACACAGCCGAATAATGGCCTAGGAATATTTGGTATGAAAAGGATATCTGTCTGTTTTCTCTAATTTGTGCTTCAAAGTGCATTGTCTTTTAATATAGCGCAGGTCGCAGATCGGCGCAGATTTTACTTGGTAGTAGAGGATAGTAGACCTTTCTTTACCTATCTTTACCTCTATTTTATAACTAAGTATTCACACACACAAAGTAAGTTTCTTCATAATATATATATAAAAAGAAGAAAAAATGTGGAAAGTTGTATTTCGTGGAATTCGAGAAACATTGGAGCGACGTGTTTGTCGCACCAACGTTTATTCGCAATCATCGCAGGATAATGCGAAGAACGAAGTCAAAACAAGCCTAACATGCCAACAAAAATTTCTTCCACCTGTTTTTATCACTTGTGATAAAGGTTTTTGCGGATCGGCTAAAAGTACCGGTACTAAAAACAACAGACGTGATTCTAATTGGAATACCAAGCACAGTTGGACAGAAGCTGTTGGCTGGGTAAATAAATGTCTTCAAATAAAAACTTGTTGCAATGTTATACATTTCTTGGCACTATTAAAAAGGTCTTTGTTATTAATGTGTAATTTATAGTGTATTTTTATTAGTCTAGTGTACTAGCGGCTGGATGGGTTGTATGCCAAACACTTTGTCTCCGCAATAGAATCTTTGACAGAGATACCGCTGAGACCTTAAAAAGCAAATTGCATGATTACTCTGGAATTTCATTTATACTTATGCAATTATTAAATTTACATCCAAGAAAAATCTTGCCAGTTACCAATTGTGTTGGTACTAGCAAAAAAATCTCTAACCAAGATTCAAACTCACAATGGACTGCAGAAAAACCATTTGGTCCTATCACCATTGAAGAGGTGAGGATGTTGTTTTGCAGACAATATACTTTGTAATGGTACATAGGCAAAAATTGAATTAGGATGGAAATTATAACAGTCTATATTTCTTTTAAATAATTTTTTCAAAAAGTATATATTTTATGCAAAAATGATTTATTATAATTCATTATTACTATCTTATATTGATTTTGTGATTATTAAATAAATATACAGAATGCATTTGTCCACTTATTTATTCTGTGAGAAATTTGAAGATATTTTCAGCAAACATTTATTTACTTGTTTTGATATATATTGTACTTATTGCAATATTATTTTTATAATTCGTATAATTAATACTCACATATATTATCATTCATGTTATTTGCTATTTTTGTATCTTTTGTGAATAAAATATAATTTATTTTAAATTTTGTAATATGTATTTGACGAAGCGTGTTTCAAAAATTGTAGAATAAATGAAGACTTATATCTATTTCTTCTCTGTTTTTTTTTAAATTTCTCTTAAGGAGACTGTAAGGAAATATGTTTAGAATTACTAGAAAAAATTACAGATTATTCTAAATTGTATTTAAAAGTTATACAAAAAAATTAAAGATAGTTGACTATCTGGATTAAAAGTTATTTCAATAAAAAGTAATATTTTTTTAATTTGTATTCTGATAGAAATATATCTGTATTATAAAATAATAATAAAAATCTCAATTTTTTTTATATTTTCAAAATATATATTAGGTGTTGGAATTAATTCGTAGCGTTTTTTAATGAAAGAATGTTATTTATTTCACATGAGCATTAAAAAATACATTAATGAAAGTACTTCCCATCACTTGTAAAACGCTACGAATTAATTCCAACACCTAATATAAAAAATTCATTCAAAAATATTTGTGTAAAAAGTTATATTAAGATGCACATATTAATTGTTCAGTAATTGTTAAATAAACGAAATATTTATGTTATAAACTAATTATGAATCTCAATGAAACTTTGCATGTCATTTTTAGTATTTAAAATATTTATATAAAAAAATTTATATAAAAATTTAAATTTTTATTATTTTAAAAATTTTTGTTTTTAACAATAAAATTAACATCAAATAAAATAAAGAATATATAAAAATGTATTGCTCTATAAAAACAGAATATTGAGTTATTTCAATAAAAAGTAATATTTTTTTAATTTGTATTCTGATAGAAATATATCTGTATTATAAAATAATAATAAAAATCTCAATTTTTTTTATATTTTCAAAATATATATTAGGTGTTGGAATTAATTCGTAGCGTTTTTTAATGAAAGAATGTTATTTATTTCACATGAGCATTAAAAAATACATTAATGAAAGTACTTCCCATCACTTGTAAAACGCTACGAATTAATTCCAACACCTAATATAAAAAATTCATTCAAAAATATTTGTGTAAAAAGTTATATTAAGATGCACATATTAATTGTTCAGTAATTGTTAAATAAACGAAATATTTATGTTATAAACTAATTATGAATCTCAATGAAACTTTGCATGTCATTTTTAGTATTTAAAATATTTATATAAAAAAATTTATATAAAAATTTAAATTTTTATTATTTTAAAAATTTTTGTTTTTAACAATAAAATTAACATCAAATAAAATAAAGAATATATAAAAATGTATTGCTCTATAAAAACAGAATATTGTGAACACAACTTTCACATGTATGTAGTTTGTTTAAAGCATAAATATTATGTGTTTTATACTCTTACAACCTCCTTAAAAATTTTTTAAATATTTAATTTCCTATGTGTAAAGGGACTAAGTGTAAAGGTTTATATTTATACATATAGATTTTATCAATTTTCTATATCCTTAGGCATTCAAAGAGGCTTCTGATGAATTTACAAAAACTCATAATATAGTAGTAGGAGAATATGAACTTCGTTTTGGTATTAAAGCTTTAGAAGAAAAACGTTATACCGATGCTTTAATGCATTTCTCTGCGGGTGCTAAATTATCATCTCCCGGAAGCATATTCAATTTAGGTCTATGTTACGAATTAGGCATTGGGACTTTGGCAGACCAAGCAAAGGTACACTGTAATATCTAAATAATACTAAAAATTCAGAAATGCAAGAAACAACTTTAGATACTTCATTTACTTAAAAATCTTTTCGATCTTTTTTTTTATCTTTGCATAAAGATAAAAAAAGATAATTTAGACATTTATATGAAATTTAAAAATATAGATGATTTGAAAGTGTGAAAAGATATATATATATATATATATATATATATACTTGCAAAAAAAATATATATAAATATAATTTGCCTACAGGCTGCAAAATATTACAATGATGCCGCGGCCCATGACCATGCCGATGCGT
The DNA here is from genome assembly GCF_000204515.1 of Acromyrmex echinatior. The sequence goes on along the minus strand of NW_011627094.1, from coordinate 731,945 downwards.
TATATAATTTGGGAGTTTTCCATGCTCAAGGAAAGGGCGGTTTACCAATTGATATTGATACTGCGCGCACTTATTTCACCAGAGCAGCAAAATTGGGTCAGGTACAAGCGCAACATGCACTTGATTTAGAAAAAGCTGAAACTCAATCGAAAAAAAATATTTCTACTCTATCGAACATAAACTTAAAGAATTTAGATTCAAAGAAATATGAAGAAAATGATACACACGTTAAATTAAGCGATCTCATGTTATTAAAAAATGTTGGTGACACATTCGGTATAGTCACAAAATCCAATGAAGTATTTTTAGATTTTCTCGGTTTAAAAAAGCCTAATCAAGCACCCATTATGATAACTACAAGTGATTGTCACGTGCCATATTAAAAAAGTATAAAAATACTTTTATTACCTCAAATGAAATTGTGTATAGTTATATAAAAAGTACTAATTCCTACATGGTATTATTTTGCGTTATTTGTTTAATTTTTCTTGTTTTATGCTTGTAATATTTTAACCGAAAGTGTGTGTTTTACTGAAATCCAATTATTTATGTTATTACAGGAGTATGTTCTTGTATATTATTACATGTATTATACATGCATAAGTAGGTACAAGATATTCGTACAAATACTTGCTCAATGATTTGTCGTGTTATTCAGAATTTTATTATAAATTTCAAAATCCCACATTTTTATATTATTTCCGTAACTTTTATTGAAAAGGAAGCGTTATTATTTATATACGCTTAGCTTAAAAATTCTTTATTTGTTTTTAAAGTTATTAACATACATTTTTTTTATGATACATTTATATTATACATACATATATATATATATAAATATATATGTATATTATGTATGCATGTATATTAATATGTGAGTTTAGTGACTGTATATATATATATAATATATATATATATATACATATAATGTTATATTTAATTCGTGTTTAAGTTTGAACGTGATTGTGATGTGCGCGAAAAGAATTATGAAAGTATACACAACAGGAAACGACTTAAATTTAAAGATTGTATCTTTACAAACTTAATACAACATGTAATCGATATTTTTAAATGTGTATTTTGTCAGCTCTTGCATTATGATCTTATTTTATCTCTAAAAACGTGTATTAAATGTAAGATTTTATAGCATAGTTTGACGACAGTAATGTTTATTATTCTTGTGCTCTGCAGTGTTTTATAGGTGCATGTATAGATATAATGTGTACATATAATGTACGTATAATACAAAATAATTTTTAAAATAATTATTTAGTTTTTTAAATATTTTTTTCTCCTATATGAGGTCATCATAATTATACACTGTGGTTTACCAGTGCGCTTTGCGTCGCGACACAACTATATTTACAAAATCACTATGATTGGCATATAAATTTATTTCTTTATTTAAGTCCATCCATCTTACATTACGCGCATCGTCTCCAGCCTTCAATGTCAACTTTCCAACGATATTATTTTCCTCGTCGTGAAAATTTGTAGCTACTGTCTCCATCCAAGAGTTATCAGTATTTCGCGGATCGTCCACATATCCCTTGTAAATCTCGTTACCTTTTGTGAAGAATTCCGTTATAGAATTTTGAAGGATCTTTCTTTCGGCGTCATTCATTTCTAAAAAGTTCAGCGCTTCCTCCATGAATTCTCTCATTAACGTGGTAGAAATCGTCTCATTTGGATCGATCATTCCCCCTGGTATGGCCCATTCACCGGAATCTCGCCTCTGTATTGCGACGAATTGTAACACGGGTTTTCCTGTTTGCTTGTCTACTTCTACAATTCCCGCATTATCGCGTTTCCACCGTGTAACGATAGGATCTGCAGCGTGATTCGGTCCCCATCGGCCGAGAAGTCCTCGTTCAACGATACCAGTTCGTCCCACGGGATTTAAGGGGTAACCATCAGCGTTTACGATATAGTTACCCATAAAACTCTTTCGATTCACCTTGTCTATGTATCAAAAATTATATTTTAAATAATTTATAAGAAAAGTTAATACATAGGCTGTGTTCTAATGTACACTGCCAATTTTAAAAAGTCTATACATTACGTTTACATTACATTTATTAGAAGAAAGCCCACTATTATGAGATAAGCGTCTAACATGAGAGCAACGTTTCTGCTAAATTAATAAATGCTATTTGTTGATTCCACCATGAATGTATTGCTCTTAGGTTGAAAATTATTTATTGGAAAATGCATTATTAGATCGTGTCTGCAGTCGTAAAAAAAGATTTTAGAATTTGGATGTCTTCAAGTTTCATTGAAATGAGTCTTTAAATCTTGTTTATTATTTAATTAGTAAATATTTGGCAATAAGTTCTTTATGTAGTGATAGAGTAAGATCATACTAATAGAAAAATATGAGATATGTTGAATTGCTTAATTACAGAAGTTAGATTTGATTCGTAAAACCGTAAGGTGTGGAACTCGTAATATGAGATACTTTAGGGTACTTCTAATGTTCCTAAGTCTGTCTGAGTAGCAATCGTTGTTGAAGTATGAATGTTATTGTACAGTAATAAAAAAAATAATCGGAATGAACATCGAGTTCCTATTTCTGTGTTTTCTGATATTTGATTTTAACCTAGACAAGTCCTGGGTACAATGTATCGCTCATTTTGCACGCACATTGGCTGTGTTTGTATTTTAGAAACATTAAATAACATTTTTTAATTAAAATACTGTATGTACTTCGCGCTTTATTATCGATTTCTCGAGGTATCTCATATTATGAGCACAATTTTTTGACTTTGTGATTTGCTCATTTTTTACATTTCTTTAACTTTCAGAAAAAATAGTATTTGAATTAAATTTTACATGACAGTATTTCAAAGCTTATTTTAAATTCCCTTTAAAATAACCTATTATTTTTAATTCTGCTCATACACTTCCAGAATTTACCTAAAATTCGAACTCGATATCTCATAGTAGCTCTGGTGAAAATTTTTCTCATTTTTATACGAATTGGAACATTTTTTCAGATGTACTCAAAAATATTTAGAAAGTTTACATCTTCTCTCAAAATTTTTCATACAAGTGAATTCTAAAATATTCTGAAATTTCTCATCCCATAATTTTTAAAAAGTATTTTTAAATTTTTTAGATTTTATAACATTTCATCAGAAATTATACTTACAAAAATTTTAGAAATCTTACGATATTTCATAATTTAATTAACATATATGAAAAATTCTGAGAAAAGATGTAGATTTTCTGAGAAGTATTCCAATTCATATAAAAAACGTAAGAAAGTTATAAAATTATATAGAAATTCTGAAAAATTGTATGAAATATTCTGAACAAAATTTTCACCAGGGGACCTTTCCTCTACAGATTTTCAGTACTGACAGTAATATATTATACCAAAGGCCTATTCTTTTTGGCTGAACTTTCACACCAGTTCAGCCAAAAATGTTTATCTTTCTTCCTCTTCTTTCTTCCTGGAGAGAAAAGGAAAAAAGATGAACTGGTGGCAAAAGTTTAGTCTAAAAGGACAGGCCTTGGAATAGCCTTCTTGTCTCGCATGCGCAATGTTGATCTATTTTATGTTTATATTAACCTAGAAACTGATTTGAGACTTCCTTTATTATTTTTTATTTTTCTTTCGTAATTTTTCAATTTTTAATTGAATTTATCAATTAGATGAATAGAAAAAGAGTAATTACCATCCACTGCATTCCATTTTGGTTTGAAAGTAGGTTCATTGATTTCTGGATCGGCCCAGGGTTTACCCTTAAGAGCAGCAGCGGTATACGCGACCGGTTTATATTCGGGATACTCGATTGTCCATGGTATTTTTTCATCCGGTACTGTAAATCTTTTTACATTACTGGATGGATAAAAATCCTGTCGACACTTCTGGTGAAACAATGTCATGTGTCTGATATTCATGTGATGTCCAGGAGGCAATCGATGTGGCAGCATAACTCTTTTGATGCTTACTTTTACTATTTCCAGTGGCGTAATTAATGATCCGTAGTATGGATTAAAGAATTAACCTGGACAGAGCATACGCAGATATACTGCCGAGTGCCGATTAGAACAAGGAGAATCCAAATTTAGCGGTAAGGAGAAATCTTCCTGATCAGATGCAGATCGAATCATTTCAGTATTATTTGTTTATGCTTTTCTTGTGTGATAGCATGGTGATAACTACACATATACTATACTCATATATACTCATATATAAGGTGCGTTCGGGGAGATGCTATTAGCGCTATTATGTCATTCTATCCTTGTTTTATGTCTAATAAATGATGAAGATAGAATGACACAAATAGCACCTCTCCGAACGCACCTATAGTGTTGTATTTTCCTGGGAAATTTTAATCGTTGGGAAAGAATTAACCTTTCTCCTCCGGTATTTTTTTTGGAAAAAACCTAGCATGAAAAAAACGTTTTTTTTTTAATGGTACTTCATTTTCTTTTGCTCTCGTCCAATCTATTTTTAACAGTTTCCATTTAATATAACACAAAATATAAAACACTTCTGTTAAAATTTTTTTTTAAGACATTTTATTATAGAATAATAAAATATAAGTAATTATAGAAATATAAAAATATCATTACTGCAATTTTTTAGCACTTTTAAAGCTAAGCATAAAAAACAAAATACATTAAGCATTTAAAAACAATTAAAAAATGTATATATAAGCTTAAAGTTACAATGAATACTTTTGTGAAGGTGGAAACGTTCAAAAGAACTTGATAACTAGAATAAAAAAATTTCTATAAACTATTCGATTTCATTTCATTAACTTTAGATATGATAATCTCTATATATTGTAAATATAATATAAATTGTAAATAAAGCAATGCAACATTAAACAAAGCAATACTTGCAATGCTTTTTGCAACTTCAAATAAAACAATTTTAATAAACATTAACATTAAACGGTTTTTTCCCTTAAGCCATGGAAATTCAAAGAGAATATTTTATTGTTTCCGTTTTTTTTCCTGAGTTTTTTTTCTTTTCTTATTACAACACTACACTCACATAATACTTGAATAAAACCAAATATATTCGAAGCATTTGAGCGAATTTAGTCGAAGTGCGCTGTATATATATCTATATATATCTCTATCGGTATCGTTTAGTTGAAGTGCCCTAAGATCGGTCACATACGTTCAAGTAGACTTGTCAAGTATGCTTGCGCAAAGCCACTTGTGCAAATTTACTTAAACGTATGTGGTCGGCCTAAACTTATTAAATACGCTTGCACAAGTGACTTGCGCAAGCATACTTGACAAGTTTACTTGAACGTGTAGTTCAACCACTAATTCGATTATTCCTTACCACTAATTCGATTATTCCTTCAACCTTTTCTGAAAACACTCCGTCCAATCTTTTTTGTCATGATCGTGGACCTTAGCTCTTATTTTGTATTATTCTGCAATTCTTAATGACAATGATGGTATCGTTACATTGTCATTGTGTAGGTATTATATGTATATGATCAAAATACTGCCATGACAATAATATATAACTGATACTGTTATATCGTTAAAAATTACAAAATAGGGGCTTTTGCATTCAAGATGAAGAAGTTAAAAAAAGCAAATCGATATTAAATATTAAATAGGAATCAAATAGAATGGGAAGAAAAATACAAAATATTTTTATCAATTTGAATCTATATTTTTTATTTAAAAGTTCTAGCAGACTATGAAATCTTCGAGTTATAGCATTGTATTATTAGATTATCGATATCTTTTACATAATCTTTTAAATTAAATGAAACGCATTCATTTAAATATGTGCGACGTTATTAAAATATGATAAGAATGATATTGATTTTGCTATAATACTCTTATTATGTAAAATAAGTCTCAGCTCAAGACGCACATAGATCTTTTATAAAATATAATAGTAAGAAGTCTTAGTTTAATTAATCCTTGGCATATATATGGCATGATATCAAAATATGAATGTCACGCATTAGACTGTAATTAAAGTAACAGCACAATTACATGTTATATTTACAAATATTGGCTTTTTCCCTCTAGTTTTCGGACGTATACAAATTTTTGTAAAGTTTTTTTTTATTATAATTCATTTAATTGCATAACTTTCCACAAATCTTGTATTTATACGCTGGAAGACTAGATTAGAAGTATCTATAAAATTTAACACAAACCCTAATAACACTTATTTACTTAGATTGATAAAAATCCATTTATAATTAATCTGGATGATAATGAATAATACTTGCGCATGATGTACTGTTAATGCCCACATTTCTTCAAATAGCTCGAATAGTTCAGTGCTTGAAGTGATATTAGAAAACCATTGAAAATTTATAAGATTTATGTCTTTAATATATAAACTAATATAAAATATATTAGTATATATATATATATATATATGAAACATTTTCTTTTAATAAAATTTTTGACCTTCTATAAACATTTCTTATTAGCGTATTTATTTATTTTATTTTATCAAAAATATACGTTTTATGTACCATTAATATCATTATTTTTATAATTCATGTGAATATTATGCATATTTTTAATCAAAATATATCATTCAATAATTTTAAAGAAATATTATTATACATCAAGAATTAATTTAAATTATACACTTCAAATACTGAAAGAATTGAAATAATTTTTCATGTTTTAACTTGCATTTACCAGATCTATTACTTTTCTACAAAGTATAAATGAATAGAAGTACAGATGAATCTCATTCTGTGTATGATAATCTTATTTTGAATAAAGATTTTTAAAATATAATGATTGGATATAATGATTGATGATGATATCTGATTTTTTTACAAAGCTCTTTTACTATTGCGGATAAGCGTATGGCATTCTCAAAAAAATACTCCGGTTTCAAAAAAAGAAACCAAAACTACTAGCGAAACTACAAACAGTAGTTTAAATTTATCATTGCATTATAAAATCGTGTAAAGCTTAGTAATTATATTTAAACTTTTAAATTCATAATGTTTAATTAAAATATCTCTTATTTTTGTTATATAAATAGCTTACAAATTTTTGTAATCTATAGCTGCCTCGTTTATTTTTTAGAATTTAGCAGCTTAGTTCTCGTACTTGTCCTATTTTCTGACGTTGCCTCATTTCTCATACAGAGCCCGGATTAAAGTTTCGAGATCGCGTCAACCGTAGCTAGCTTTCCCCACTGCATCTCATTCTCTATCGCCGTGACGCCGTCACTCCTTCGCTTTCTGCGTCGCGCGTCACAGCTTCGTATAAGTGGCAATGGGGAAAAATCGTGAGAAACGCGCTCTTGTCGACTCGAATTGTTATGTCGGTCGGCGAATAATTCGGGCTCATGGAAGTGCTTTACACAATAAGGAATATTATCTAATATAGAGAAATTTTCTGTTATAATTTAAAATTATTAGCTATTTTTAAAATACATTAAAAAATAATTTTGTTATTTCTAATTTAGGTCTCATTTACTTTATGCATTATCAATTCATGTTTTTAGTAAAAAATTATTCTGATTTTAGATATAATTCCTTATGAAATAATCTCTCGTTACAGGCCGACGTTTTAAGATTTTTTTTTTTCTGTTATTTGAATAAAAGATACCATTTTCGATGTATATATCGTTTATTCAAACAACAGAAACTACATCGACTAGTGTTATTAAACAAAAAAATATTCTCATGTTACGTAAAATTAGAAAATTTGTGTGTGTGAATCCATATCATAGAAATTTTTTTTATAAATAAATATAAATCAAACGCCATGATCAAATTCGTGATATCCTTCTGCACCAGTGAATACAACGTCTACCCAAACACGCATAGCTTCCGGGCTGGGTGCCATAAGATGATAAAGTCTAGATGATGTCTTGACGATAAACGTGAGGGATGGTTGTGGCGATCGGACGGTGTTCATATGGTCCACATAGACTTCTTCGATCGACTACAATGTATTAATGTTGATTAGTTGATATTAATGTTACAATTCTTAATAGATCAATTTTCGGCACTTACCTGGAAGTAAATTATACCGCGAGCTTTCTTGGACGTGTTATCGCTGTAGTAAGATAATGTCTTCCGTCTGCGATCAAAAACGAACCATCGCTTGTTCCAATGATGAAATTTTTTACTCATCTTTGATAAATAACCACTGCAACTTGTTGTATCGACCGTAACATCGTAAATCAAAGGTAATTGATGTCCGGCAGTTTCTATATGATGCCTTAGATCCAAGGCTCTGTAAAATTTATCCATCATAGAAATTTTAATTCATTAACATTAAAATAATACATCGAATAAATTGAAGCTTTCCCGGTATAAAATAGAATCGTGATATTAACGAAATTAAAAGATCAAATTTTGCTCGAAATTTTTGATAATTTTTTATGACGAATAAATATACAAGAATGAAATTTTAATATTTATACATATATGTAAAAGATAAAAAAATGTATATTTATTGACAAATATTTATGTGTAAATATACGGTACATATATACATATACATATGTAATATATATTATATGTATATATTTTGTTTCTTTTTCGAGGTCGTTTTGCAATAATATTTCGGCTTTCGATGGTTCGATTATAGTGAATTTTAGCTAGAAATCTTCAGGAGATTTATCTTTATGAAATGTATCACGGACAGCCCCGTTAAAATATTTTATAATATTTCAGAAGTATTAATTTTTTTTAGCATAAAAAACTAAAAAATTGAGTTTTCACTAATAAAAATTGCTAATAATAGTTGCTATTTTGTTAATTTTTATTTGATTTACTTTGTAAAGTCACTCTAAGTCTCTTAAAGATTTCTAGCTAAAATTCGTTGATTAGCTCAGAGCTGAGACTGCAAAACGACGATTTCAAAAAAGAAACGATATATATATATATATATATATTACATAATATATTTATATTTAAGTATTTATTATAATAGCAAATATATTTTCTTATTCTTTATGTGCTATATAAATATTATTAAAAACTTCATTTTTTTGTATTTATTCAGTTCGATAAAAAAATCTCAAACAATCTGTCGAGTAAAAAATTTTAAGCAATCTGATTCTCTAGTACTCTTAAAAAAGCTTAAATTTGCGTAAATTTCTTGATTTTTTTTTCAAGAAAAGCTAAGTTTTTTTTCTGAAGCAATTATCTTGTTGGTTCGTATTATATCCTTACACAGGTAATGAATCAATTTTAAGAACATTACCTGAAGTTTTGCCTTTTCGCGATGTTTGACAGGTTGCAATGGTCCAAGAGTATCCATCTCGCTAGATGTCTGAGAAAGAGGGCGACTTCCATTTCCGTCGATAATTCCGCCGCTACCACCACCACCGCCACCACCGCCACTATTGTCGCTAAACCTCTCACCTTCCATCGATGTCCTCCTATCGTCTCTCATCTGAAAATAATTCACATATTCTCATTATTCTGTTTTATCAACTTTCACAGAAATATTTAAAAAATAATCTTGATTCGTGTATTTTCATTATTAAAAAATTAGGAAAAATATGCATATCAAGTTTTGGAAGTTCCTGTTCATTCACCACTATTATCTCAGATTATAAAAGCATTCCAAAGCGAGAAAATATTCAATAAAATTTCTATTCACTTTATATTGAATATTTTTCAATAAAATAACATTTGCAATCGATGGAACAGATTTATAAAATATATTGAAAACTATCTTCTTATTTCAAGGAGAAATTATATTATTTTTGTATATTATTAATTTGACAAGTTTATTATAGCTGTGAACATTATTTTGTTTTTAGTTGCATGATTCATTTCCAGATATATGTGATTTTTATTAATACATTATTTATGTGACATTTATTAATTAGCGAATTTCCAGTATATTTTACAGCTTTTATTATTTGCAAACGTTATTTTATCAAAATATTAATACTTTGAATTTGTATAAGGATTTGTATTGTATATTTTTTTTGCTTCTGATGTCACAATCTGAAATAATAGTGATAAATAAACACAAACCTTGATGATGTCAGTGTTGCTTTTGCATACAGTTTTTTCATGTACATATTTGCAAATTTCACGTTTTCGTCTGATGTGTCGTTTTTTTGTTTTGCCTTTTATATAACTTATCCACATAAGCGACATTGTATTATATCTAATTTAAAAATGTATCTAATTTTTAAAAAGTTGTCTAATTTAACGAAAAATGATAGCAACTGCCGAGATATCGTTTCACACAAATCCAAATGGATGACAGAGAAAGACTGACGCTGGTGACTTGGTAGTCCAGCGATATAATTCCCACCGTAAAATATAACTCCGGACTCCCACTTACTCACCAAATGCTGTGAGCACTAAAATTCGCTCGCGCAATAAGTTTCAAGTATTCATTCATAAAATATCATGCCACGTGTAATAGATGTTGAATGACACAGATTGCTAAAACGAGACATTCGCTTTCCGTAATGCAAAATATAATACTCACTATGTAATTACAATTAAATTATATTGGATATTGCTGACAAAATAAAAAAAATAAAAACTAAATTTCGATACATAGTAGATAAATTAAATAGTATACTTATGAATAAAATAATGAAAACCGATTGAATTAATTAAATTATGTCAGTATTTAAGTCAGTATTGCTTTTGCATACCAAATTAAATCTTTGTTATCGAAATTAATATTGCGTTTTAAATAATTGAGCAATAAGCCAATATTATTATATAACATTAACGTCAAAAGTTCCTTTAAATAATTTTTGCTATTAGTAGTCAAGTCAGAGATGAGAAATTCCGTCAGCTTGGCAAACGTGGTGACTCATCATAAATACTAATTTACCGCTTCACTTCGGCTTAACTCAATACTAAGTAAAGTAGTAGGAATGCAAAGAGTAATATGTGTCTTCGAAGAAATATAACTCAAGTCTTAGAAGAAACATATTTACGCGCATACAAAATTTAATTTGTAAAAATTTCTTTGATTATTTTTGACATTGCTAAAAATTTAAATATCTATTTGATTAAATGCTTGAGGAAAAACGTGGAAAATTTATCGTACGTCTATAAGTATGTACATATATCTAACAAGAAAGAGGTCAGTTGCAAAAGAGATTTATGCATTCGATGTCATCAATGCTATCATCATAAATTATTGCTAGGCTTAATCTAGACTTTACAAAGGCACATTTATCGAAGTACAAACTATTCTCTGAATATGCTGCCCAACCCGCAGCATATTCGCATATCGGGGTTTAGATGCACATATCACACTGGGAAAAACACGTGCGCAATGACGAAAACACTTGCTCCAGAATGCAAATGGATATACTTGCGAAATGTCAGCGCTGAAAACGTCTTTGACGTGTGGTAGGCTAAAATGCTACACGAACTTCCGGCGACAACAAATATGTTGTTTTTCAATATACACGAAAGTGTACTTTAAGATGATCTCTTTCAACTGTCAAAACAAGAAATGGTAACACAAAAAGAAAATCTCATAGTCCGTTATGTATACCTATATCTATACTTATACTGCATCGTTTAGCACAACTGATACTATGTAGATACATTTATTATAAAATATTTCTTTACACACACATTGTTTCCAATTTGTTTGTGTATGATTCAAGTTATTTTTAAAGTATTTCAAATATTAACTCTATATTCCTTTCGAACATTCCTGCAGTTGATTCACTTTTCTCGTGAATCGTATAAGTATTCTCTCATAAAATTGCTTGGAAACGTAACACAGCTATTTTTTGCATCCGATTGGCATAATAATGGAGTTTTTTTTGGAATTATGCCGAGAAAAATAAAATAATAAAAAAATACTCTTTTATTATAGTCAATATCGCCAATTGTAAAATGAGAGCGTAAAAATTGAGAGAGAAAGAGAGAGATGAAAAAAGATAACAAAGATAAAAACAAGTAAAGATAATGTAAAGATTAAAAAGAAAAACATACTATTATTATATTTACATTACATTGTTCTTGTTATATAATTTAAAACTCTAAGAACATACCCAGTAATTGAAGACTCCACATTAAAAATACAAATATTTCATTTATCTTAAAAAAATTATACTTATAAAATTATTTCTTTAGTAAAAAAGAAATCAATAGCTCATATTTTCGTAAAATAAATAAATTTGTGACATAGATGCGTCTCGGAGCAAGAGAAATCTCGCTTGTGCGAACACTGAAAAATTTTAGGAGAGGAGACTTGTCAAGGGACATTTCTTTGAACAGGTGTGCGATAAAATCCACACGAGCAAAAATAGAAACTGAAAGATAGACTCTCGCTTACTCGACGTAACATTTTGTAGTATATACGTATGTATACACGTGTCCGTGCAATAGCATTTGATTAAACGATAAAATATTTTTGGAAATCAATGCGTATGAGTAAATAGATTCTTGGAAAGGAATTATAAACATTTCATGTAAACGTTCAACATTCCATTTGCACAACAATGCAATCCCAAAGTGAATCGAGATATAAACTAAAGATTGAGATATAAATTAAATTTGATTAACGTGAAAAAATGTGTTTTGTGCTATATATACTTACATTGTCATTTTGAAGTAAACTGTAAGAATTATTCAACGGTCCTGGACTGGGAGAAGTAAGTTCCGAAAGTTTGCTGGGTGATAATTTTTCGCCGTTTCCACCTTCTGCGCCGTCGGTGCTTCCACTACCACTGGAAAAATAAATTGGTAATAATAATTTACAACAATGTCGTTGCAATTCTCCATAATTTGTTGATCACATTAAAACTTTTAACGAAACTTTAATGAAATAAAAAATGAGTCTATATTTCATTATCTTTTACATCTTTACAAATTAATATTAAAAATATATCCTAAATATAAATGTAAAAATATAAGAAATATGAATAATTCAATTGATGGCTCTTATCGTCAAGTTGCACAAAATAAAATAATACAGTTTCTTTGATATTGTTGAATCCTACACTTTATATTTGATATGAAACTTCACGCTGACACATTTAGTGAGCGCTATTATTAACTGGAGCGTAAACACTGAATGTCGCGAATTTTATTCAGCGTTTTTGACGTCCTCGTGGAAGGAACACGATGCACTTCTAAAATCACGGTCCTAGTTCTTGAGCTTTGCGAAACTGAGAAGAAGACGAGGCCTATAGTCGACTATAGCGAAAGGCAGGTATTATTAAAACCTAACAAGTACAAAGTGACTCGGTAGACCGGTTCGACGATACCACCGGCACAGCATTTAATTCTTCTACAATGTTAAATACAGCGCGAACGATACCCGAACATTCCGATCTCGTTGCCGTGCCAACCTCGGCCTTGGTTGACTAGAAATATTTCCTTGTTCTCAATAACTGACCTCTGATTCTATTGAAGCCTGTTTCTGTAATTTTATTTTCTTTCTTTTATGTAGTAATGGCTCTAAACGAACGAAGCTTCATGCGATGTGCGCATTGTATGCTATGTGCACACATTTGTGTATGTGTGCGCGCGCGCACACACACACACACACACACACACACACACACACACACATACACACACACACACACGGATAAATGAAGAGTTATAATGATCAAATATATATAGTTTGGTCAAGAATTTAATAAAATAACATAACAGAAATATATTTGATAAATATTTGTAATTTGTAACCAAAACTTTTCTAATGAAAACATAATCAGTAGTCTAATCACTGAATTATTGAATACGAAATACGATTATATGCAAAACTCTGATATATAAAAATTAATAATATTGTATAATAAGGGAAAGCTTAACAAAATCTTAGCATTTTATGATAACTCATCTAACGATAAGTTTTTATGATTCTATATGCAAATTATTTATATATAAATCGTAACACACATACGCACACAAATTAATTATATCACCTTTGTAACTACGTCTACGTATTGTGCATTTACGCGCGCGGAAATATATTATGACGTCTTAAGGGTCAAAAGGTGAGCATTGATCTATTTTTTGCGACATATCGTCTTGTTAGACTTATCTTAAATTTATGTGTAGCTTATGCATTTGTATTATTGTAATAATAATTAATGCGACGTGTTATTTTATTTTATTTTAATTTCTTTGACTTATTTATAGCTTTTTAAAATGATTTACTCTTAACTATTTTATTCTCTACATGATATAAATACTTTGAAGAGACTTAATTGAAATGGAGCTTTTTATAATTTATATACTCGTGTTAAATTATTCTTTGAAGATTTTAAATCGTCTCGTAAATTCAATCGATCGTTTTCGAAAAAAAGATAGTTTTCTTTCAAAAAGCAATGACTCACAAATAACGTTGATGAATATCGCGCGCGTGAGTTTCCAGAGGATGATAACAGTTGTCACAAATCCAATCTTTAGCGCACAGGTAACAACGATTACTAGTAAGGAAAGTAATTAGGTTGCATCCCGTAACTCTGGCCTCGTTCAGCATTATCTCACTCATTTCTCTGGGATTCATTTTGGAGCATTGTCGACAGCTATCGAAACACACGCTTTTAATTCTGTTGTTTACTACTCGTTTTTCGTTATTTCTTTATCTGTATATCACATTTTTTTATATATCTTCATATCACGTTATAATATTCATCTTTCGCTGATTTTCCATATATGCCACGTTAATGCAAGTAGAACCATCAGAAGACATACAGTTACACAGATATCATATCACGCGATAACGCCCCGCCTACTTTGTACCACGAGAGAATGAAGACTCAAGCCGAGTGTCGATCAAACCAACACGATATGCGACCCTCGCACGTAATCAGTAATTGCTCTTAACATCTTGTATATTAACAATAATACTAATAGTGTAACAATGAGGCCACAAAATTCTCTAATTCTCTGAGAAATTTCGCAAAATATAATCATTTCTCTCGATTTAAATTCTAATTTATTTATATTTTTTACATTATGATAAAAATTATTTTTTTGAAGAAGTGAAGGATAAATGGGTGCACTTAATCGTGGAATACTTTAATGCTTATTCACCTACTTGCAACATTGAATGGATAATTTTGATTTTATATCGGATGCATAGGATACACTTAGACTATCATAAAGTGATATACACATTACACAACGTTCGTGTGGATGAAAAAGGTTTCGTAATAAGTTTCAATCAACGATGGAAAGGTCGTCGTGATTAACTGTGATACTGCGCGATAATGTACGCGTCTTGTACTATGCATATTTCGTGGTACAAATAGCATACGTTTACAAACATTGATTTTTATGTGCATAATAAACGTTTGTAGCGGGGTTTGTATATATATATATATATATATATATACAAAAACATATTTAGGATACATTTAAATATTATATTATCGCGAAAGAATATAAATAAAAATTGACGCCGTATAAAAGAATTATAATAAATAATAATGCTTTTAAATTTTGGATTAATTAAAAAAAATTTGAAGAGTTATAATAATAAAATTGTGAAAATTCGAATCATATAACACATAAAAAAGTGATGAAAAAAACCGAATTGTTATCATTAAGGCTTACCTTTCTGTTGGTCCAGTAGAATAACTGGAAGATTCTTCGCCAGATTCAACGCTGTTAAAAGACGCACAGTTCATTTTTCTTTCTTCCCATTGTGAACGGACTTCATCCTGTACGCGTCTTTTCAATTCTTCGACTCTACGTCTTTCTTCCGAGATTACTTGACTCCCTGGAAAAATATTAATATTTTTATTTTTACTTATCCTTTTTAAAGGACATGTATTATAAAGTGTATCATAAATTGAAATAATTTGTACCTTGTTTAGCTAAATGAAGCTGACGATTTCTTTCGATTTCTTTCAGCGATTCGATCGTCTTTCTTCCTAAGCTACCTTGATTGTTTACGATGGGAGAATCATTGGTTACTCTGGAGATTCTGTCGAAGTCTTCTCTACTCGGGGATCGTTTTTCTTCAGAACATTCAGCAGAATTTTGAGCTAGATAGCCAAGCTCTTCATTTATCTCTCGTACTCTATTTCGAGCCTATCATAATTACAATCGTTGATTAACTATTAGTTGATGAATTGATGTTAATGATGAATTAACGATAATTAATTAATAAATGATAAAGCCTATAATACATTATCCATTAAGACATAACATGCAATACGAGATGTTTACTAATTAGTTTAATAATTTTGTTGTGTAGGAAAATAATTTTGTTGGAGGAGAGAATTTGTAATCTAATTTCATCATGCTTAAACATACATCGATTTTAATGGATTAATGTTTCTCATACTTATTTTATGTTACTTTACTGACTTCTTCCAATCGCTTCAAATGCCCCAATTTCTGTCTCTCCAGACTTCTAGCTTCTTTAGTCGCTGTGTTCTTTGCTTCGGACCGCTGCGATTCCAGATGAGTCAGTTGCAATTTCCTGTTTTCGATCTTGTTTGTGAGATCACTCAAGTATCTGCAAAAACATGCACGTAATGTATATCTCGAGAAAACTGAATGTTAAACAATATAGTGTACCTTTGCAGCTCTTCTCTCGTGGCTAATTTACTCGCCTCTTCTTCGAGATGATGAAACTCCAAATCTTCGAAAGCTTTCCTTTCGCTCTCTAAAACATCCTGCTGCATCGTTAACTTATTGGCAATATCCTGCATAATTTCATCCATGCAATTGGCCAATTGTTCATCCAGTTGAACGCAAGCTTGCTGTGCCTTTTGAACACGTTGTTTTGCTTCAGTTTGCAAATTCGAATGAATCGCATTATCTTCTGCCATTTCTCTTTCCAGTTCATTTATTCTCATTTGCACTTTTATCTTCTCTCCTTCATCTTGCGTGAGCTTCAAGGATTCTGATTCATATTCCGCGGATACAAGCGCTTTCTCCAATTCGAGCTGTCAAATAAACAACGTATTGATTTTTAATATCTTTGAATACTTATTTGTGCTAATTTTCTAAATCTAGCTTTATCGAAAAATAAGACGAAAAATAAGATAATTACTTACAAGATACATTGTTTTATTATTTCGTAGAAATTTTCGTGAAAGAAAAAGATTATGAATGATACGGTGATGATATACTTAATCTTTCTTGTGCGAAAATAAATCAAACAACTTATTCTTTTCTTTATGATGTTTTATTCTTGAAAAATTCAATTTTAGAAATCCCTTCAAGTGTGCCGTTAGCTAAGATTGAGCGCATTTAGCGGACTCAACAATTGAGTGAGCGCTCGCTGTTATTGGTATATTTTTCTAAATCTGAAATTCTGATTGGATGAACTAAAAAAATACACCAATAACAGCGAGTGCTTTTTCTGGGAAATTTCTACGAAATAATAAAACAATGTATTTTTCATTGTAGTCCATATTTCTTTATAAACTGATACCCTTATTTGACCTCAAAAATTTCTAAACATCGACTTATTTTATTTTTATTATTTCTTTATAATTATTTTTCTATTGATAAAGTATACGTAGGACAAATCAATATTCAAATTTGTTTTAAAATAAAAAATTCTTTTCAATTTTTATTTTTACATGAGAAATTAATTATATCATTATTATTATTACTGTTACATTCTGTATTAGATCATACTAACATTAAATGAAAAATAATTAGAAAAAAGAGATATGATACTATGAAAAGAATCTACAGGAAGAGATTAGAATGTGTATCTAAATATTAATTCGAGAAACAAATTTAGACATAGCTAACGGAAATTGTCTAAAGTTTGTCACTAATAATTTTATTATTTATCATAAATATATACAATTATTATACATACACACACATACATACACATACACACACAATTATTATCTGACAGAACCAATACTTACAATTAGATGCCTTCCACATGCCAGAAAGGGATAAAGAGAACATATAAATAACTTATTTAATATATGATACGCGTAGTACAAGATAACAGTCACAAAACTATGAATTTATGTGTTCAATCTTGCTTAATAATATATAATAAGCCAGAATAAAATAATTACCTCTCTACTAATTTCTTCCTCTTGAATTTCAATTTCGGCGACGCTCCTTTTCAAAGCATCCATGTTACCAAGAATGTGCAATTTTTCGTTTTGCAAAAATTCTATGTATTTTTTCCTGTCTTCCTCTTCCAATTGCTTTCTGTCTTTGTCAGCTTTTACTTCATTGGACTTTGCGTTATCCTTTTCAGAATTGTTTCGCTTGGGAGTCACGTAGATTTCTTTGGATTTTGATAGCATAGATAATTGCTCGATCGCTTCAAGGAGATCATCATTCGATATGGCCAGTTTATTTTCTATCATTTCGTACGAGTTTGACAATTGGCTGTTTTTCTTTGGCATGGAATGATTCTGATTATTCCGTGTCGTCGGGGATAATACGACGTTTTCGTAAATACTCGCGTTCCCATTTTGCGTCGTTTGCTGTGATTCGATTTTCGCTCCGTTCAGTCGAATCGTTCCGTATGTGGACGATGAGCCTTTGGTATCGTCTTCAGCCTTCATGTAATTCCCTGTTCCGTCGATGTAACTGCCGCTCTTTTTATTATTGCCAGTGCTAACGTTTTCATAGTTGCTGCCACGAGAAATTGAACCTGAGAAACTGTAGTTGGCATTCGTATTATGAACATTAGAATACTTCGCCGGTTGATTATTATTTGGTGTATTTGCATGTGGCGATCCTACAGAGACATCACGATTTTCAACTTGAGCAGATTGATCTCTACGATTGGCGGACGAATTGCTATTTTGAAAAATAACTTTAGAATTTTGCACGGATACATTCTCGTATGACGAAGCACCCCAATTGGTTTGCTTGATAGTGTCAAAAGAGAAATGCGGTTGATTTTTCGATGGGCTCTTCGGACTATCGAAAGAAGTATAGCCGAGTCTCTTGTCACGCGGAAGAGATCCATTTGTTATAATCCTGTAAAATATTACATAAGTAATATACTTTGTTTGCAAGTAAATGGAGTAAGTTAAAAGAAATATTTGAATATTTAATATTACGAAATAAATTTCTACAAATCTCTTTATTTTCTATCTCATGCTCTCACAAAAGGACAAAGAAAATGATTGGAAGAAGAATTAATATAAAAGGAAAGCAAATAAAATGTAAATAAAATACGATAGTTACCGATTAGGTTGCCTCGGCTTTTCGACCGTGCTTTGTCTTTCGTATTCGGCACACATTGCCAAGATCTCTTCAAGCCTCATTTTCTCTTGCCTCTCGACCTCTTGCTCCCGCAACCTCTCTTCCTGCGCTTGTTTCCGCTTGGTCTCCGCTTCCCTGCGTTTATTCTCCGCGTCGGCTTGCCTTTCTCGCAATTCTTCGAGGGAGCAATTGCTGCCGACACTCGGGGTAGGACTCTTGACCCTTGCGTAAACTCTTTTTTGCTCATTATATCTTGGATTCCGATTAAATGCTGGACTTGGTGGTAGAATTCGCTTAACATTTGGATTTGAACCGAATCCGTGAACGTTAGACGGCCTCAAGATTTCGACATTGGCATCTCCACTGGCGTTACAGATACTCGGATTCGATCCGTATTTTTCCAATTGCAGAAATTCTGTAGTAGTCGTTTTCGTGACAATAAGACTTTGGCTCATGTCGAAATCTCTATCGACGAGATGGTCCAGTTCGTTCGAGCTCTGACAAGTCATACTTCGAGACATCAAGTCATCGCTTCGAGCGGTGACGATTTTTGGAGATGTCATAGCAACATATGGAGATCTCGCGTTTTTATTGTTGTTCTCGTGATGTGGTTTACACGTTTTTAAGTATGTTTCCGCCGAGTACATTCTAATCTGATTGTGATTCTGGCACTGCACGTTTACTGCATTATTCGATCGAGTTGGCGTACTGAGACGCGATTCCGATCGCTGACGAGTCTCGTCATGATAAATGATCGAGTTCTGTGATACCGAATCGACATTACCATTCATGGCGAAACCGTTCACCGGAGATTTCGTCAAGGATACCAGGCTCGACGATCTTGAATGACCGAGGATTTGGTCGGCTGGTACATTCGTCGTAAGAGCACCAGCAGGAAATACTTTCGGTGAAACGCAATTGGTTCTGTTTTGCTTCGACAGCATCTCAAACTTAGTCAGCTTGCTCAGAAAACCCATCTCATCGTCAGAGCAAGAATTCCTTGGAGATTTTCGCGGTGCAACTGGCGGTTTTCGCTCTAAGTGATGATTTTCCTGCGGCTGGCCGTCAGGAAGAGCAAAACTTATCGGCGCCATTGAGATTCTCGAGTGGGGAAAGACAGATCGTAGGTGTTTAGCCTCGGCTGGATGATTGAAACGCATATAGTTCGATCGGCCTATCGACAACATACAACCTGAAACATTTAACGCCTTTTTATCTTTATCACAATAATTACGATAAATTTATAAATACATTCATAACTTTGATTTATATACTTTTTATTTTTCATTCTATTTAACCAAACGGATTTTAATACGGTAAATAGAAAAAAAATTTTTATTTCTCACGCAATAATATTGCGCTAATAAATAACGAGGTGTTTCTTAAAAAATATTATTTTTACCAAAGGACCTCCTTACTTTTTTAGGACGTCTGCACGCCCACCGGTCACGGTCATTCATATTTAGGTCAAGGTTTCTTACCTTGCGCGAGTCTCACTGGCGAATTTATCGATACACCATCGATGAACGTATTGCCATTTATGGGGAACAAAGTGACCACACCATTATTGTTCTCGATAGCACAATGCATAGATTCGACGCCGGTACCGGCCACCAAAATGTCCGCATCTCGGTTGGATCCAATCGTGATCTTACCTGTGTAGCAAAATGAAAAAGGGAAAGAGTAAATTTATTTCTCAAATGAGAAAAATCAAGAGGCAAAAGTATCCAATTTTTTTGTTTTATAATAAATTCGATGATACCGAAAGTATTATATATATATCATTCAGTTTTGAGAAACAGTTTCGAAAACGTAATTTTTCAAACGTAAAGATGAGCACGATAAAAAAAGCGATGCGAAGAAGATCAGGAAGCGTGACTAAATATTGCTTGCGCGTGTCTTACGGTTGAATGGAAACCAGACGAGCGTGTATGCATTCCGATCGAAATTCTCGCGGGCTTAGTAACGCACTTTCTTTCAACGTAATGTGAGTCACATTAATTTTGGCCGAGCGGTTCCCACGAGTATCAGAATATAAATATCGATACAATCGAATTCTCGAGCTTATCGTTTCGCGGGATCGTTTCGCGGAAACTTCGATTCCGAAGGGCGCATGAAACTCGAGTTAACAATATTAATTTGAGCCTTCTGGGAATGTCAACGACCTGGCGGTCGCGGCCGCGACGAGGATGGCCGGATGTATTCTCCACCCGATATACAGAATTTCAGTGTACACAGTGTATATAAATACGGAAGTGAGGAATTGAAGCGGAGTATTGTCAAACTAAAATACCCTTCGATTCAAGTGTAGGAGTTTTATTATGCACTCCTGAAAAAAATCAAATTTGTTAAAACCGTATAATATTTTTAACGATCTAAAAAAAAAAAATGCTATAATAATCGTTAATGCATACGGAGAGCAGTCAGGATTTTTCACAATCGTGTAAAATCGATTCTCGATAGATTCACAAACAACTCGCACTAGTTTCCGTAAAATAATTCTAGATGTGCTCCGTTCTGTGCGACACGAGTAAATCGTGATGCATTCTACGAAGGACTGCAGTTATATTTAGTTTTAGCGCGGTCGTGCACTCTCTCGTTGCATTTTCGGTCTTTTTGGAAATGTGTTGGCTGCGATGCGCGTTGTGGGAAATATAAGTATCCGACGGTGCCTAGATGCATATAATTTAAGCGACGATTAAACTAATTTTTTCTCTCCCGGACGTGTTTAGAATGTTTAGCATTCTCAAGAATATGCAGCATAATTAATTCATACGTTAATTAATTAAAGATATTTATTTCGAAAATACTTGCTTGTAAATCTCAGCTATTTATAATTATATCCTTAGAGTATAATGATTTTTTGTCGAAAATATGACAATCTATAAAATCACGCACGATGAAGATGAGATTTCAAAGCTTCGAATTTTGCTACGGAACGCATTATTTTAATCGGAGAAAGTTCTTCATGATTTCGAAATTAAATACGATCGTAAATTCCAAGGAGACGTGGTGTTCCGACACGTACGTGAGCGAGTCGGTAGACAGACAAACAGGTGCACAAAGAAAAAGTGAAGTCTATGACGTTAGTGTCCCATTTTCAGAATTTCGATATACTTCAATATAATTCAAATTCTGGCTCTTGTCCAAAGAGTTTTAGAGTTCTTCATATTTTAGAAGTAATTCTCGCAATTAAATTGATAAAAACGAAAAAGTTTTAATTGACCTTTTTAAGTCTCTTAGTTAGAAATTTTTCGAGTTCCTATGAGTGAAAATTTTCAACTTATTATTTCATTTATTACTCTGTTTTATAAATTAAATTCTATGGGAGCTATTGGACTTACATAGATCACTTAATTTAGAAAAACCTATTTCCCAATGGAATTACGTTACTCGGTTGTCATAGTGAACGGAAGATAACTTCCTGTCAATCAATTTCATCCTACACGTCCTATCTTTGTGCAAGTGTTACGCAGGTACATGCATCCGCCCTTAACTTTATTCATGTCAAATTCACACTATGTAATCATTTATATTGTTTCTTGTTCTCTATTCTTCTCTTTCGATCTTTTATTCATTTGTTCCTTCGTTTAACAAAATTCAATCTTAAAGATTTTCTTAAAAACCATCTAAAATTATTTAGGGTAAACAAATTTTGATTCACGTCATTATATTTCACGCTCGGTTGCATGACGCATCGACTATATTTAAGGTATTCTAAAATACACAAACTGCCAAATTCTTGTAATCGGTTATATCCCAGAATCCCTTTTCTTTCAAGTCACGAGTTAGTAGTAATTTAACTCCGTTATGATGTTGCCTGATGTGTTTGTTTAATCTGTTCGCCATTTTACGAACCAATATTAGATCTGTGTTCAGCGGCTGAACTAATGTACTTTTGGAACTTAATGTGAGATAGATATATGTTTGATATTTGATGAAAATGGGAAAGAGAGTTCTAATGTAGTTTAGTGTAAGAATAAAAAATTAACTTATTGTTTCAGTTCACTATCATCACTTGTTCTAATGAAACACGCACACACCGGCACGCAAATACACACACACACACACACACACACACACACACACACACACACACACACACACACACACACACACACATACACGTACATGCACAGTATGCATTACACATCTAAGACTAAGCTCGAAGGATCGTGAGGATCTTCTTTGGAGTCTTCTTCTTTGTGTCCTCCTATGGATTTATATTTTTATTTTTTTATCATCATTATCCGTCCCAATATGTTTTTCTCACAATAACGCAAAAGACGAAAAAATATTGCTCAATATTTTTGTTTCTCGAATTATTTCACTTAATATCACAAATAGTAGTAACTTCTATCAGTAAATTCGATAACGCCGTAAAGTTTTATCAGTTTAAACAATGGTATTCGAGCATTGGATTAAGAATACCGGATGAATCATGATTACGTGACGATGTATTTATCTGTTGCTACCAACCCAATTTAGTTTTACTCATTTCACATAGATGATGAGAAAATATCTCACGAATAAAAAAAAATTAACTGTATCTGTGTGTCATTCTTTTGCTTTTAGATATGCGCCTCCGAAAGTACATCTATTAAACTGGCACAACTACTGTCGCGCAATGAAATAAAACTTATACTGCATAAATAAAACATAGATTGCATAAATTTAATTTTATTACTTTTTTTATTACTTTATTTGCGATTTTATTGCTTTTGTTGATTTGGAATAACGGCTGTATCAATTTAAATTTATAATTAGCACAGCTATAGAAAAAAATCAAAAACTAAATAAACAAAACATATCTCTTCAGTGCTGTTTAGTTGTTCCTTTTTCAAGTTTATGATTTAGAAAAATCCCCTAATTACACTAACCCAACATCATAAAATATTAATTTCATTAAACACTGACAAAAAACTAAGAAAAAATAATTTGGGATTGTTCTCTTAAAATGACTATATAATTATAGTTATTTGAATCATTTTTTACGGTAATTTCAACCATTTTTATGATTATAATAACTATAATTATTATTTAACTACCAAATATTACTCTATTATTTACTATCAAATTATTTTTCAGCTTATTAATGATACCCATCAAGAATTTTATTGAATTTGCAAATTTAAACAGTTTATTATATATTGACGCGAAGTATTTGGAGATAATTTTCGAAGATTAAGGACGGAATAACGGCTTTAGAGTATTAAGCAATAAAATCAGAGAAATGAAATCTAAAATTAGAAAAATATAATCAAGACATATTGTGTTAATGCAAGGTAATTGGGGAATGATTTTTCTGAATTAGGAATGATATCAATTAACTAGTAACAAAACAATATTTAAGAGTTATTTCGCGCTTTTTAATTTTTGTATTCTTTTTTTCTAATTAAGAGAAATAAACCTGTCTCAGTCAAAGCGAATCTTAGTGCGCAAATATTTCAGAATGAATTTATATCCAATTCTGCAAACCGCGTGTCGAAATCTTTTTCTTGAAATATAATCATGATCAGAACTAGAGTATAATATTGTAATATCACATTGACAAACATATAATCTTTTATACACACCCACACACACACAAAACTAATAAGCATTCATAGAAGGATATTAATAATTTTTTTTCTGTAGCTGCTGCTAATTATAAACTTAAGCTGATACAACTATCATTTTTATCAAATTAACTAAAGTAATAAAATCTCAACTAAAGCAACAATTAGTAACAAAATAGCATTAAATTCATATTTACGTTTTATTCGATTTTATTTGATTATGCTGTAACGATCGTATCAGTCTAAGAGACGTCTTCGAAATTTAACACAATTAAATGTAAATATAGATTTATTAAGAACTTCAACATGAAAAAAACTGTTTGTCATTAAAGAAGAAAAAGAAATAAAAAAGCGCATATCGCATTTATATCTAACCTTCGGGTAGAGGATGCAAAGTCACGGCCGTCGACAGTCGTCCGCTTCCCATGGAGACGAGATGCGGTGTTTCCGTTTGCACGCGTAACGCCCGACCCGTCTCGTGCACTTCGAGACTGGCGGCTGCTATGCTCGCCATGCCTGCAAAACAAAAACATTCGTAATAAATACGCAATAAATTAGCAGATGAAACGAAGCGATCGGTGATGGGAAACATAACGATTCAGTTCCATTAGTTCTCGTGCTTCGATCCCATATCGTTTCTCGACTTTATAGTTCACGCAATCAATTGACTTTAATTGCCAAGCCATTTAAAAAAATGCAACGTTTGAAAAAAAAAACGATATTTTTAATATAAAACGCTATATATTAAGAACTTTCACAAAATTACAAAAAAATATGCAGTGATTTTGCGAGGATCGAAATGATTGACAGCTGTAAGAATTTGCATGCCCAGCTGGGAGACACCATTAAAATTACGTTCGATACCGAACATATACCACCTATTGGGAAGAAGGTTTACCGAGCCTTATTATTAACTACAACGAACGACCTCGTCGAAGATTATGGCTATCGTTTCACAAGAGATCGATCCAGATGAGTTCTACGAGCGAAGCTTCACATTGGCGGATAAGAATGAGGAGGGTTGCCCAAAAAGAAAAAACAGGGACGAAAAACCGGTCTTTCCGAGACGGGAAAGGATTTTTCTATCTTCTTTTTTTTTTCTTTCTCCTTGTCCCATCATAAACTTAGTCTACAGGGGTTCTTAACCTTTTTGCGACCTACTGCATCTCTTCTGCAGAGATTTATGGTAATATTGCGCCTATATACTGAGATAATTTTATTAGTCGATATTTATTTCATTATTTTTACTTACACTAATAGATCTTTTTTTAGTCGAATGTGATATTTTATAAGATAATTTTATAATTAATAAGTAATTCAGCTATAAGATAAATTTAGAAAGTTTGGATCAAGCTGAAAACTTATCGTTGCAGTGTACGGTGTACTTGCAGGCCATTTATAGGGTTGTTCATCTCATGTGAAGGATCTTAACGAGTTGAAACAACTTTAATTAAGCACATTACGTTAGGCCGTCCCGTTGAACTTTGCTAACGCGTTTGACCACGAGGAAGTAATGTATTCCATTTGCAATTTCTGTATCAAGTTACTTACACAGTGAAAACGCATAGAAATTCATAGAGGATAGAATAATGTTCGGAATAAACATAATAATAAAATTATTTATTTTTTGCCAATTCATAAATGAAAAAGGAAAACTCTTAGAGATGGTTTGAAATTTTGTTAATTTCTAAAAATAATTCTTATTTTATAATAATTTTATCTATATTTCATTAAATTAATATTAATTAAAATACAGAAATATCTTTAAAATAGGAAAGGAAAAATTTTAATGATTTTAAGTTTAAATGACTGAAGAATGAGCTTCTTTTAGTAATTCCACTTTACTATTGTAACATTCTGAAGAATAATATTTTCATATACGAAATTTTAATGGTTTACCCTTGCCGCCCTTGCGGTTGACCGACTAAACGATTCATGGCGCTATACGGTCGTGTACTGCACCCACAATCTGCTTAAATTACACCTCCTCGGATTTCATCGGCGAGTAATTTAAAGCCAACGATTAAGACGTTGGGTTGCGTTGAATTTCTTAGCTTGAAGCTGAGATCTTTATGAGGAAGCAGGAGTGTTATCATTATCTCTGGGCTCTGCGTAGATACTGAATATCGCGAAATCGTTATTTTTCTTGTGAATGCTAATGAAGAAATGCTGATAGGTCAACGTTGGAAATCTGGTAGATCATCGGTTTATTTTGCTGCTCAATTTCATCGTTTGAACACGCGAACGAATGCTCTTGAAAATCGTAATTGGATCGATACTCGCACTGTCTCTCTCGTGATCGGGACATCATATTGGAGTATTTGATAAGATACCCGATAGTAACATGTGCACACGCAATTTAATGAAACGCATTAAATCGATCGAGAAAACACTTACTTTATTATAATTTTAAAGAATTAATAGTCGCGAAAGAAATGCTATAATTCTAGAAAAGGCATTATCGCTAATACATTACAAGTAGCACTTATTTAAAACCAGTCAAGACATCGAAAGTACAGGTGTATCGTCCTTGCGAGTTCGCTCTCGCGTGACTCCATTCCAACAGTAGACACCTGCCCATGTGCAGGTGAACTAATGATTAGTGGAAATGTACGAAGAGATACGTGAAAAGGTTAGAAAATATTAAATTAATAATACAAAATTATTCCATTAATAATTCATAAAATATATCATAGAGGATAATATTGTATAACAATAATAAAATTACACAGGCCCACAAAAAAGTATCCTGTGCTGGGGTGGAGATCCAGCTATTCCAATGTATTTTGAGTCGCTGAATACGAACCTGACATCAAAATAGGAAAAAGTGGATAAAAAATGGGAAAAAATAATCCATTTTTTCGCTCTAGATTGAAAATTTTCTCTAGATGGTCTTATTTTGATGTCAGATTCGTATTCAGCGATTCAAAATACATTAGAATAGATGGATCTCCATCCCAGCACAGGATTTTTTGTAGACCTGTGTTATTTATTATTATTAACTTGTGAACTGTTATAAATAAAAAAAGAAATTCTTGAAGAGATCTTGGTTTAGGATTTTAAAAATTTTTTAAAATAATATTACATATATTTCTGCGTCATTGAGAATTAGTCATTATTTAATTACTAATTAAAAGCATAGAAATATTTGATTTTCGAAATAGCAAAGGAAATATTGAAATGAGAGCAAATTCCTCGCGAATTTGCAGATATCGTCACCAGCTTCTGACAACATATTATCGCTTGCAAATACAGTTGGTACAACCTTGAATACCTCATTTCGTCTGTTTCTCGACGATAATTCTTTTCTGCTGTATCAGTCTTTTTTGTATAGATCGAAAATATTCTTCATACCGCACACAACAGGTCGTAAATCGTAGCGTAAGATCTTGAGCACCTAAAGGTAGAGAGATACGAAAGAAGCAAAACTCGGCAGGCAAATGGCGAACGCAAATGTTTACCCGTACACGAGACGATAGCACAATGATAACGTAGTTTTGATAAAAGCATGTAGCCACGCCTCTCGTGCAAATTACACTTAGGTATCTTAATTTTAAATTGGATTAAAACCATTTATATTTCTTGCAAAGAAAAACGTGAAGATTTTCCACACTCACAACAAACGCAAGGAATGATGTAAGTTAATTAATCGGGCCGCTGCCATCGACATATTTTTTTGGTAGAGCTTGTCTCAATGGGTCAACGGTTTGCTCTCTATTAGCGACAGTTAACGCGTTAGGATAAACGTTTACCGATGACGTCAGTTGCGCCACACGCGGAATGATTTACAAAGATGCCCCGCCATCCGCGACGCCTACAGAGATATGAACTTTATCTTTATCGTTTGTGAGATGGGTGGATCAACTTGATACTCGCTTAAAATATTTCTCTTATATACTATCAAATAAATATTTGGAAGAGATTAGCAGTATGGTGTCAAGATAAGTTAAAAATGTAGTAATTATTGTAAAGTTTATTATTATAAACTTATTTCCGATAAAGTCAGCATCTTCTCTCGCAGTGAAAACGATCTCATTTATAAAGAGCGACTTGGGAAAATTTCGGTAGGGACGATTGATAAGTCTGTTAACGAAATTCTGAATTGAAAGAAACGGTATAAAGGGATTGGACAACTGGGGGTTACCCTTTCTTTCAGCTTTAAGCTTCAACGGATGCTGGTTTATTTACAGAAACCGTTTTAGCAGGAAGGAGCACGCTCGTGTCAGGTACCGATCGTAAGCACTCCGCGTCCGGCCCTATCCGCTTCGTTCCGTTCTGCCGCATATAGAACATCCGTTGCGGCAACTCGCATATGTGCAAAGCTTCGTTGCACGAAGCATCCCAACATTCTCATGCAATTTTGTCATGGTATGAAAGATTCAATTTCATGAATAGCTCCTGCCTTACGTCCACCGCAGCTCCGAGGAAATGTTATATTTATAAGGATCAGAAGTGGAAAACGCGTTTAACCACGCTTTTAAAATGCAGTTTATTGCAAAAGGTAATTCTGCATGCTCATATTAACTCTCTATCAATTCTCCGGATTTTAAAGACGTAGTCGATAGGTTGATTGTAAATTCTGATAGATAAATTTAAATCTGTAAAAATTAACTGAACAATTTAATAATAATAGTAAAAATTCATTTTGTTAAAAAGTTTGATGTTATCGGATCGATTAATCATATGATAGGATAATAGATCTAGTCAGAAAAAAAAAGAGACATTAAGATAAATATTATATGCAATGTTTCAAGATTAATCGACTTTGATCGGATGCATAGGCAATATAAATTGTACATTGTATATACCAGTTTGGATTAATGTGAATTGAAGTATTTACAACATCTATTGCATTGTTAAGATAGCGATGAAAATGCGCATTAGTCTAAATTATATCTTATTATCTATTGGAAAAAAATCAATTGGTTCTAAAATATTGTAATATTCGACGCTTTTTCCTTTTTTACCTCAGATTTGTTATCTTACCAAGATGATTAATTGATACTTCAAAATTTTGTATTGTTAATTTTTGAAAAAACTTAGGGATGTCTGAAATTAGGATTTGGAATTATTAATATGAGCATAAAGGGCTAATATCTTTTGCAACCGAACCGAATTTAAAATAAAAAACACGTTTCCATTTTTAATCCATTTGTTAGATAGAAGAACGGACGAAATATCATATTCTGAGATATTACCGGAATATTTAGAGAAATAATATGGATATTGCTGAACTTTATGCAATATTTTAATAATCCAATTTTATTAATTGTTAAAATGTTATTATGTTTATCATCACATTTCAGAATATACATGACAAAATTATCATTAAAAAATATTCGGAAGTCCAGAAAGCACACTCGAAACAGTTTGGGCATCTCCAGGAGACTCGCCAACTCAATTTGCATTCTTATAAAACTTCTTATAGAATTTTTTCTTCTTACGAGAAGCGCGTCCATCTCGTGGTGGGGCCGCGTACTTATTGTTGAATTATAATACATTATACTGCAGCAATATATTGCAATATTATCCTACAAAATATTAAAAGTACAATATTTCATAATATTGCTGCAATATCTCTATAAAATATTAAAATTTCAATATTGCAACAATATTATGCAATTTTTGTAATATTACGTATTGTTAAAATATTACTGCAATATTGCTACAATATTTCATACTGTAGAGAATACACTGTAATCTCTGCGATATTTTTCGAGAAATAAGGCGTTTGTCGAACTGTGTGACGGGTAGATGACCGCGTGTGTTTCGAAAGACGTAATAAGTCGCTTTTACTCTAAACGGCTATCATCCGATAAGGATCGAACTGTGGAATTTATCATGGACGAAAACAGTTTGTCTGTAATTTATAACTTGTCAACAGCTATATCGATATAGAGGCATGGATAATTGTCTAAATTCGCGGCAATTGATTTCAAGCGACGTAGAATCTAACGCGTCTGACATCTATAGCGAATAATGATTTAAAGGAAAACAATCTAGAGCGAAGGAGCAAGAGCTGAGCTAACTCGGAAATACTCAATATACGTAACTAAACGAAGAGATACACACACATATACGTAATGTCATAGCTGTTGCGTGACAATCGTTCGTGCGAACGTTTTACGAATCACCAGTTTCGCTTGTCTGACGGCGACATCTGCCTGGCAACCGCATCTTCCTCTCCGTCTGCTTCTTCAGCTTCATTTTTTATCGCTCCTCTCGTATGCAGACCCTTTAGATAACTTCCCATCGAGCTGCATTAACGCCAATGTAAAGATATCTTATAGATATACGAGATGTTTATCGATGGAATAATAAAATACCTAGATGAGTAACGAAATAACTATTTACGCGTTAACTTTATACGTTTCGATTTTCGAGTTTCGACAGATGGTTAACAAGTTGCTTGTTGACATTACAAGTGTTTGCTATATTAATTGGCCCATTGTATCCATTACAATTATTTTCTATACAAGTATTTCTATTTTTTTTTATTTTCAATCGTTTGTCTTAAAGTTTTGTTAAATTATTTATTATTTTTTCACTATTTCCTTTTTTTTTTCTAAAAATTGTATCTACGCGAGTGTAAAGAGCGTAGGATTCTTTTTCATTTTCCACCCAAACAAAATTCCCACTCGTTTTCTGAATGACATTACGTAGGCAGATATAGAATCCGGCTTGTGTTGCACGCGCTTTATAATCGACATCGATTAACGCCGCGCCTTTCGGAAATTTAAATGATATGTATTAGATCGGTTAGAATATTAGGTAAAACCAGAGAAAAAGAAAAATACCGCCTCGTCACGATTCTCAAGGCAGTATTTTACGCTGTTGAGCAGTCAAAGCGAAAGTACTGTAGAAACATAAATCGTAACGAATATAAGTATATATGTATTAAATATGTTTAGGAGGTCTTTATTCTCAAGGTCGATTTACCGGCGTTACGAATCTTTTGAGAAACAGCAGAGCTGTGTTTAACGAAGTATAACTGGTTTTTCAAGCTGGTATTCATATAACGCTTACTACATCGATTAAATTATTGATCCGCGTTTGCGTTTCTTGGTTGTGCATCCTTAAGTCGCGTTAAAAAATTTCAACGAGAAATTTTTGTGTGGCGAAAACAGCTGAGAAATTTACTTTGCATAGCTGCGGCTCGGCATGAGAATGGCAACGAAGGGCGGAGAAATCGGCATGACGTAACGGCCCGTATAAAGGCAATAGAAATAAATGACGTTAAATTGTTGGGTGGTATGTTTTTAGCGGGTTCTACTGTCAGCATTGGAGAACGAGATGAATTCGAAGACGAGATCAAGACGAAGTTTGTGTATTTATACAACGTCCAACGATAACTATTTTAGAAACAATATATATATATATATATATATATATATATATATAATACGTAAATTTCTTTTATTTTACTTTTCTTTTGCTTTACTTTACAATAAAATATGAATACTTCTCATATATGTAAATTCTATTGTAAGAGAAAAATGTGTGATGCTTCGATGCCAATAATTTTGTATATACTATAAATGTAATTATTACTAACAATTATAGCACTAATAATTATAAAAATAGAACTCTTAAGCATAATTATCTTTGCTTGCTATGCAATTATAGTCACAAATACCAAACACTTTTTTCTTAGCATAACTTTCTAAAATAAGTCCGCGCGAAAGTATCGGCCAAACTATCCTCTATAGAAAAATCTGCAAAAAGGGAGATTTGCAGAGCGAGCTGCACGATTGCATTGACAAAAATATTGTTCGGCATAAGGGACATACGCACCACTGGCCATAGGCAGCTGCTTCACAACGGACAATTCATGGGGTACAATGAATGGGTCGTCAAATCGATCCAGGTTTGCGTTCAAGACTCATTGCGTTTAAGATTCATTTGTAAAGTCTCTTGTGACGGTTAACGTGGTGAAATTCATTCTGGAGTAATATATTCTGTTAAAGTCGTTTTTCTTTTAAAAGATATATTTCCTCGTCTTATAAAATTGAATGTTTGCTTTTGGAGATCGATGACTGATTTACATATATTTGTGCTCTTGCTTACTCTACTAACTCTATTCCAATATAAGATGAATCAATGAAATCTGTCTGATTTATCCATTTTCTTTATGAATTGTTTCACGAATGTTTGTTTGGGACTAACTCAACATAATCGAGATTCCCAACACACTCAGGACTATCGCCCGATTCTCCGCGTATCCTGCATATCGGCAAGGTCACGACCTCCACCGAGAATCGTGACTGGATTGTACAGAGCTCTTCAGGTCGTTGCCATCATCACGCCGTCATGTTGCATTTATCGTCCTGCCTATTTTATTTTTCATAGTTTATTTTTTCACGTATATTCCAAAAAGTAATATAATCACTTATCTTAATAGTCACAAAATAACAAATTGATTGTTCATTATTAATCATTCAAAAAAAATGTACTCCAGATACCATCCCAGATATCCATTTGATAATAATGGAATTCCCATATCAAAGAGATAAGCTTTTAAAAGTTTAAAAGCGCTATCTATAAACAAAAATCCGATTTAAGTTTCCTATACGCTTCAACGTGCATTCCGAGCACAGAACATAAGACGGTATTCTATTTCACGCTATGTCCGGCTCAGCTGTCAGTGTCAACCCGCACTCGCGAACGGAATGCGTGTAGGATCTTCTGTAGTTTACTAATTTTATGGATATCTAGCAAGAAGTATGTGTGAATTGAGAAAAATTGGCGAGAATTGATTCTGCCAAATTATACACTCTTGCATTTTTCAATTCAATTCTTTTCCCTAAATAAAGAAAGTTGTGTATATCTAATGATAGCGGTGACCAGACGAATGCGTCCTTGGCCTATC
Source organism: Acromyrmex echinatior (assembly GCF_000204515.1). The sequence goes on along the minus strand of NW_011627094.1, from coordinate 698,421 downwards.
CAACAATCAGAGATTTTTTATTCAAGACATGATGTCATGTGCACGAGAAACGGTGCAATACAGCGTACATTGCAATGAGCTGACGGCGCGCAAGAAACTTTCTGTTTCTGTACTACACATATTCGGCATAAATGTATAGGAATTGTAAACTTAAAGTCTTTATATCTATACATTCCAGGCAAAAAGTTTGGAAATATTTTTTTAAACATTGACATTTTTGAAATTACTTATTCAAATATTCATAACATAATGTGTTTTTTTTTAAACAATGTTCTTTAGATTCAATAATTGTTATTAGATCTGAAGAATTATTATTAAAAAAACACATTGTTATGGATATTTAAGTAAGTCAAATTAAAAAAAAAATCCATTTTTGGAAATATTTTCAAACTTTTGTCCTAGAATGTATATCCTCGATAACATATCCATTAATTCTCGAGTTTCAACTCAGTTAAATTGCAAAATGAAGAAAAGCCTTTATTATTCATGTATTCTAAATATTTAATCTGATAAAATTTGTATAAGTTTTAACATGAAACAACTTTAGAACTTTAGAACTGTATAAAATAATTGTAGAACTATACTTCCGTTTAAAATATTAAATTAATTTCTCGATTTAATTCCAAATTTTTCTTAGGATATTATTTTCCTAGTTCCACACTTTAAGACACAATACAGAGCGATCTGCTCTTTTTCGAATATCTAGTATTTCCCATACGTTCGTGTTTGCTTCTTTCACTTTGATTTACGAATTTTTACGATCCCGATCGCTCGTATGGGCCCATGTCACGGTCAGAAAAGAATTTATCGTGGGACTCACCGACGCGATCTGGAAGGGTCCAGCCACGAATTCCAATCTCGCTAAATCGCTAAAGGCCCCTCCAGAGGTGGCACTCCGATTTTTTCAACGCGTCCACCAGGCGCTTGTGAATGATGCGAGGTAGACTCCAGACCGGCGCTCGCGAACACTCATATTTTCTCCGCACAAATGGAGTACACTCGCGAGATCAGTTCGTCCACCTTTTTACCCCCTAAAAAGGAGTTTCTTTTTTCCTTTTGTTTTTTTTTTTTATTTTTTTTTTAAATCGACGTCAATTCGACAGACGCGGCGCGTCGCGTCGCATCGCGTTGCGTCGCGTCACGTGCCGACTTACACTGTCGTGGCAACGAATGCTCCGCCACTGTGTTCCATAGCAACATCACCGTGTGAAGGCGGGTTTGCTTAGCGATTGGTGTAAAGCGATCTTGGAAGGGAGAACGGAGGGGACTTTGTTCGGACAGAGAGAAAAAGCCGAGAGCGATCATCCCGGCTTTTTTCGTGTAACGCTCATACCAGCGCACAAACGTATATTTTTGTGATATGGGAACTAGATATCACATCGATTTTACGAAATTGTCGATAAAATCGTAGTGTTGAAAATGGATGTGGTGTGGGTCCGTGCTAATAAGAATTGCCAGGATTGGCTCTTGAAATGTATTATTGATACATAAATATTAAAACGTACATTTAAAATCTCAAGTCTCGTAAATAACGTGTACTCTGATTGAGCTAAGAAATATATACAGTTGATAAAAGCAGCAATATTACATGGACGCTTCGTCACAAAGTATTAAAAAAATAGATCACACTATTATTCAGTGTAAATATTGAAAATCTATAAACGTGGGACAATAGATTTTCAATACTCGCAGTGAATAACATCCAGGATGCAATATGTATACCTGTGGAAGATCTATAGCATTGTTCAGTGGACCTGACGACTTGAGCTTATCTAGCTTTATTAATTTTTACTCTCACAATTAAGCATGATTTCAAATTCTATATGTTACAATATACTGTACGTATTTCGACTATGGTTTGAGTCATCCTCTCAATATTTAAATAACGAAATATCGATCAAGCAAATTAACTTGCGACCGACGTGACTTTCTGTTCCGTTCCGACTACTGGACTGGTAGAGAAACTTTTTACGGAACGGAATTCTAGTCAATTCAATTCTCTAGTAAAAATCCGTTCCGTGTACATGGGACGACATCCTGACTTCTTACAGCCCTTTGTTTTATATCAATTTCAATAGTCAATTTTATTAGTTTTAAAAATAAGAATTGAAGAAATATTTTTTTATTGAAAATAAAATTATACGTACCTGATTGTGAGTGTTTCTTCACCCAAAAATTTGGTAATTCTGAAAAGAACTGTTTAAATAAGTACTAAAATCAATTAGTAGTCTAAAATCAATTAGTAGTCCAATCCAAATTTCAATACTTTTTCGTGCAACTACTTGCTGTAATCGTTTTTGCACAGAAATGCTCAAATTTTCAAAATGTTACACTTCAATAGTAAATCAATGTTATTTTATATATATAATTAAGATTAAAATGTAAAATTTTAAGTTAATCTCTGTATAGCAAGCTTTTCTTTATATTTAAATTTATCTAATAAATCTATAAAAAATTCTTAATATTAATATTCTCGTTTTTTAATATATGTGTTTTAAAAAATTTAGATAATTAAAAACACAGATTTTATAAAAAAATTTTATGGAATATTGTTTTTAAACATTAATGTCGTTATTAAATATTCTTTGCCAATACTGAAAATTTATACTTCACATTACGTACATACTACAGATTTTTAATATTGGTATTATATATGAATATCGGACGACAATTTGAGATATAAAAAATTTTTTAATAATTAAATTTCTATTCAAATAAAATATTTGTAAGTTAACTAAAAATACGATCTATATATTGAATATAAAAATAAAAATTACAAAATATTAAAATGACGATAAAAATAATGGTTGAATTCGTTATATTGTCACTGAAAAATGTAACAATGTATCATTATAGAAAGAAAACAGTGACAATAATAGTAACGATATTACAAGTAATGCATTACTTTCCAACTCTGAGCGTAAGACATAATATTTTGAAAATTCAAGCGATTTGATGGAAAGAAGATTGCAATAAATAATTGCACAAAAAAGATGGTAAAACTTTCCTTTTACACAGTCAGCTCCAGATGATTTACAACTCATCTTCATTCTCAAGGAGGTCAAGGTCATTGACCTTTTCCGTCGCTCGTTCATTAAAAAATTATGAATAAAATAATTTTTAAACATAAGAAAGACTTCGCTTCACGTGGAAAATCGTGCGCCCTTTGATAGGACATCTACCTAGCTTTCCCCCCCCCCCCCCCACTAAATCAAATCTTAATAAATAAATTATATAATAATGCGCTATTTATGAACTCTCAAAATCCTCTGAAAGCCTCTGAAAAGTGAGAAACTATGAAAATTCTATCTTTAGAGATATCACTGAATTCCCGAATTTTAACGAAATTCAAGGATTTTTAGACTTGGAAATGATTTTCAGAGAATTCGCTGAATGTTTTCGTTGAAAAGTGAGAAACCACGAAAATTTTATTTTCAGAGGCCTCACTTAATTCACGAGTTTCAGGGACTTTCAGACCTTTGAAAATGATTTTCAGAGAATTCGCTGAAAGTCTCTGAAAAGTGAGAAACTATAAAAATTCTATCTTCAGAAACATCACTGAATTTCCAAGTTTCAGTGAAATTCAGAAGCTTTCGGACACTTGGAAATAATTTTCAGAAAAATCGCTAATAATCCCAAAATTTCCTTAAGAAAGTCTCTGAATGTTACTAAAAATCCTTGAAAAATATTTTCAAGCATTTGTAACGAAATTTTCAGACATTTTTTCACTAAGGTAGAGTCTCTCCTGTCGACCCTTAAACTTAATCAATCGATTAAATGTTAACTGTGATTTGTCAATTCTGAATATTTGTCAATACTGAATAGAAAATGCGATTGTTCAGTTCCAATGTAACAATTGGTCGATTAAGTTAATCGGAGTTAATGAGACCGGTTCAATGTGTTGGAAAATGTCTGATATATTAAAGCTCGTTTCTACTAATGTAGATTATTAACTTTAATCTCGATTCAACTTTACTCCTTATCTTTGTCTAATTCTTAGAAATAATAGACCTTTTAAGAATTTGATAAAGAAAAAGAATGTTAATTGTGAATCGAAATTAAAATTGCATTGATAAAAACATTGTACGTCTATGTTTTGCTATGAAAAAGTTCTGCACCATGTCTATTTTACAATGGATGTGGTGTATGTCCGGCTAAGGGCTTCTTTCATTAATTTCTGGTTAAATTAATCGACAATCTCGTAAAAATTCCACCAGCCTTTTAATGTATCAGAATATCTTCTCTTTCTCTTCTGAGATAAATGGTTTAATTCTAACAATCGCGATGATTAAGTTGACCCTCAATTAATCGGAATTGGTGAAAGAGACTTTAATAAGAGCTACCAAGATTGGCTCTTATTAACACCGGCATGCTTCATATCCATTTTCGACACTATGATTTTATCAACAGTTTCATAAAATAATCATAGTAGATCCCATATTACAAAAATCGACATTGGTATAAGCGAAAAAGGTTTGCCAATATGCACTCTCAAGTTTCTCTCTGGTTCGAATGATAGTAATGCCGGTGTCATTTATTATAGTTTGAAGCTTGGTGGGATAAATGTATAATTTGGGATTTGGGATCGTCACTCCGAGGAGCTGAACACGATAGGATTATCAATATAAATACATTTATTTTTAGAATTTTTGAAATCAGTCTTTCAACCCCATTTACTAAAATTGCAGTCCATCATTCTTTCCGACATGACGGGCTGCAAAGAAGGTGGTAAATAAGGATAATCGATTAATTTTGACGGTGTGTTCCACATCAAATGATTAAGATCCTCAGTGTCGCTCGAGTCGATTACATTCTCGAAATATTCCTTGATAATATCTTCTGAATTTGGCCAGCCATCCCTAGGTTGAGCTATTGAGACTTTGGACTTTTTCATCGCAGCTAGAAATAAAAGTTTATCTATTGAAGGTTAACGTTTTATGTGGCAATAATAGAATGGTTGATAGAATAAATAGAATAATTAGGATCTATCCAAACAAACTTGCATAATTGTATAAAGAAAATTACCTTCATTAAATTAATTTCATTTCTGTCATAAGAATGCACGTAAAATACAATTCGTTAACTTTCTTTGAGTATATTTATGCAATTATGGATAGACCCTAATTAAGATTCTTACCAAGCTGTTGAAGTTCCCATATCATTGATGGTGTGTAATGCGAAAATCGACAACCAGAACCAAACGCACAGTCTCCAATGGTCATATAGCGTTTACATGGAGTTTTGCAGTATTCTTCCTTTAATATCGTTTCTGGGTCTAAAGATGTTAATATAAATTAGTGCATTATAATCTGATTAATTATATGCAAGTACAAGAGAGGTTATGTCAAATATATAATGGCATTAAACAAAGAAGTAAATAAGAAAAATATTGTTTAACGCTTACCTTTAAATGTGCTGTAATGACTCGCTCGATTTGTCATGTGCTGCATACTAGATAGATGCTTTTTACGAGCTTCGACATCATCTTTGAAAGATCTGTCACAATAATCGCAATAGTATGTCTTACCCATTGACGTATATACGATTATCTTGTAGGAAGAATACAAATTCTATTAACAGTTACATTGTATTGCACGACAATTGAATGAATATATTCAACAATAGTATGTATTTAAATATGAATCATCCTCAAAAGATGTATAAAACAAAACAAAGCAAAATCATACATGATAATAACTAGAGCAGTAAGTTTATTCGCGTTGCTTAAAATCCCTAAAAATATTTGTACTTCAAACGAGATAAATATATATTCTAGCATTGAAAAGAGAGAGTAAGCGAAGATTCTGAGTTCAAAAAGTGCAAGCAATACGAACAGACCTATAGTCTGTTTTCTGTTCCTGCACTAGAACTCTTTCTCGCTTTCGACAAATATCAAACATATACCTTTCTCACTTTAAGTTCCAAAAGTGTACACTAGTTCAGCCATAGAAAACAGATTTCTAAAGGATCAATCATGTTATTTTTTCTCTTAGAGCGAAAATGTAAAAAGTTAAACATTTTTTTATATGTGAGTACATATGTATATACATACATAAAATTTTCACTTTTCACGTTTCCATATCAGCGAAAAAATTTCATGATTGATCCCCCCTAATTGTTGTTAGGCAAGCCGCTTTTTTCGGGCATGCGCATTATAATACTAGGAAGATTTAGTAATAACGTATATAAGTGGAAAAGATAAAATATTTATTTTGGCGATATTTTGCAGCAGAAAGATAAGGAACCTAGAAACCCTAGGCCAGGGTGAAAAAGTATAAATTATTTTATTTAATTTTATAATTTTTTTTATTGATTTTCTAAAAATTTTTTATATAATTTTTATAGAACGTCGAAATAAAGCTCCTACGAGATCCGTATAATTTAGAATTTAATACTGCAGTGGTACTATAATATATATACTTGAACGCTCATGAGTGAAAAAGACGACTCGCCTATAAAGCTTTGCGTCCACGATGCTATAGTATACCTTCCAACAAGCGACACAATAGATCATTACATCCTTGTTGTTTGCCAATGTTAAACAAAGACGACATGATCATTGTATCGTATCATGTCGCTTGTTGGAAGGCACACATAGAAACCAGTCTGAAATCTTGGATGAAGAAAAAATTGACTATAATCACATTGGTCATGTGACGAATTATTCAATTCGTTAATTCTTTCTTCAAGATCTGGATGCAATTTCTAACATTGTAGACACAAGATAACAATCTGTACTTACTGAAGACCCAAGATATTACCATAACGACATCTAACAATGAGAGTGTTATATTAATCGCAACTTATTTTCAAGTACACAACAGGTAAGAAAAATGAAATATTTTTTTTCCACGCATTTAAAGTTAAAAATCTTAATTTAATTATGTAATATTACACGAAAATTTTATTTGCTAATATAAATTAAATTTATATTAACTATTTTTATAAATAATATTTTTGGAAAAATTAAGGATGTCATCAATTGCGATTTTAATAAAAAAAAAATTTATATATCTATCAAAAAACCTAAATTGACATTAAACAATTTTTTTAAATTCGTGTTAATTCGTGATAAATAAATGAATTAATTATATAACATTAAACACAACCCAGTAAACACCAACAAACAGTTAACATATCAATTTCACACTCAACAATATAAACGTAATATATAACATATGTGATATGTAACAATTATCTTGTTGAGCATGTTGTTATATATGTTATTGTTAGTTGGTGATTACTAAGATAAAGTTACTAGCAATTATATTTTTGTATAAAAGAAAGAATTATTATTATTATGTAAGTCATTATTGGACATTGTAATGAGATCTTTGGCAAATGGCTATATTCATTATTATGTTATCGAATTTGGATTAAGTTTAATTGATTGTTTCTTGATATTTAGATTTCAATTCGTACATTTAGTAGGTATGTATTTTAAATAAACGGATTACATTGTAATATACCGTCCGTTTTAGCGCGGTACGATCGTTTTATTATATTCTTACAATATATTTTACCACAACTTGTTCTTGTGCACCGCTAAACTATTCATACGTGGTAAAGTAACGTATCGACAAGAATGTCTATTATCCGTCGCAACGTTTCTCTTTCTCTATACATTAATTCAATACAATAAATATTCTTCATTCACAATATTCACTCCGACATAAACTAGACGACGTTACTCGATGATAGATCATTTTCGACGATACCAAAGCTTCGCTTTAATTTTCTACAAGCGACAATAGATAACCTATAGGTATTGCGTAATCACGTGATTCAAGACAATATTTGTTTATAAATTCGAAATTGGTAAATAAAAAATCGTGGACGTAACTACGAGAATGTAAATCGGAAATATCCACGAGAATTTTTTGCGGGAAATTGGTCGCTATCGCGAGTTCGAGATTTGATCTTAAAAGCTAAAAGTTAATGATACCGGATATAGGATGCAGGATATAGGATACAGGAATCGGGAATTGAAATCAAATATTAAATATCAGGAATTCAGACATGCTGTTCGATTATATCTGTTTTTATATGCTTGCTATTGAACAATAGCTGCACGTACCATTGCAATCAATATCAATCGCGCAAGAATATCGCGTAAAATAGTATATTATATTTGAGGAAATTTCAATATTACCGCGATACGTTTACTTATATTTACTTGTACAATAACTAAATTTGCGGAATTTTGTTACAATAAATACGTGTAATTATTGCTCATAGTCAGCGTTAAACGTGTAATACAGGAATGTCGCGCAATATTATTTAATACGTAATTCGTCAGCATCTTCAGCAAAATTGGTATAAATATCGGTATAAATTACAAATGTAAAGTAGAAAAACACGTGGACGAATGTGAAAATAATAAATTCGCAGTACCCTGCTTTGTGGACGAATAAAGCTAGCATTGAAGAATAAACAATTATTTGAGTAGTTTAGTTGCTGCTTCGCTGCTTCGTATTATGCACCTTGAATCGCTTACTGATCGATCGTTGCTATGATCACATGTAAGAAGTGATTGATAGCATACACAAGTGAATCTTTTTAGGCCTGATAAAATAAATTCTCATTTCAAGGATACATTAATACGTTAATTTATATGAAAAATGGACTAGATTGCAACAAAGTTGGAGGTAGCTGTCGATATTTGGGAAAAATTGACTATATTACATTAAAGAAGAAAACTGTAAAAAATTATAGCAGAATTTTAACTTTGAATAAGAAGGTTTTGAGCAAGTAAACTCAAAATTATATTATTAAAAAACCAGACTCGCGCGTTATTTTGACAAGACTCTAACTTTTTAAGCAACTATAACTTCTGTATATATATATATATATATATATATATATTGCGCACGCTTTTAACTGATGCAGTAGAACCTCGATTAATGATTACTTTATAATTGCTTCATTATTGACAATAGGCCGATGAATCATACATTCATTTTTAACTACGTTATTTTAAATGCTTTCTAACATATCCAAACCATCTGAATAAGATCATTTACGTGAAATAAATAATATCGGAAAAATTTTAATAAGAAATATTACAGATTAATATATCAATAATATTTTTAATATATTCACAAGTTTTATTTTGAAGCACTAATGCAAGTTTCTGCGTTAAATAGAAGTTCTACTGCATTAAAAACATAAAATAATACAATAATAATAAAATACAATATCTTTTGTGTGTCCAAAAGTTTGTAAAATTATTTGAAAGTTTGGAATATTCTTTTTCTTAATTCTTTTTATATATAATTATAATAGTATAGGAAAGATGTTTCTAAATTTATAGTCCCTCTAAGTATAATAAGTTGAATAGTATGATGGGACTAATTATCAGTTTATTTTGCAGGTCAATACTTTTTTCCAAACTCTCAAAGGAGAAGCAATCCTACACATTTTTACACTTTCC
>NW_011627094.1:633907-688956 GCF_000204515.1 Acromyrmex echinatior | reverse complement strand
TATATATATATATATAAACTTTTTATAAGAAGGGAAAGAAAGTGAAAGAGAAAAATAAAAAAAGAAATTGTAGGAAAATGTAAAAAGTGCAGTCAAGAAATATACTTTTAGTTATCACATTCCATTTCAACATAAATTATAAATTAGGAATACAAAATAAAATCGTGCTTTAAATATTTGTGTATCATAATAAAAAAATATTCGAAAAACAGACTTTCATCGTTAGTTTTAGAATTGGAAACGCTACAACCATACCGTTTATTTTACACAGATACAGGAACTTATAAAAGTTAACATGCATATATTGATATTGGTACATCTTAATGTATGCTCCGTTTATCATGCGCAGGACGTTAAAGTTATATTCTATCGCGTTCGTCGCGTTCCACTTAACATACCTACCAGATATGAGGATTTTGCATTTGTTATTCTGTTGTTGTAGATCACAATTTATGTTGAGTATTATGTCGGGTAATTATATAGGGGACTATCTGTTCTCTTTTTTCCCCCTATATCATCGTTTTTTTTTTTTAGTGTTTTACATAGAAAGTATTGTTACCATGTTGAAAGTCCTTTGAAAAATCTTGAAAAATCTGCCTATATGTATATCCCTCCGTTCATGCATGGCAGTAATAACTCATAAAAAATGTAAGTGTAAATCGATAGTATGAGGATAGTTTAAGAAATGTGGTCATGTAGCGAATTGTGTGAAATGTACTTAAAATCGATTTATAGGAGTCGGCTCAAGGAACAATCTTGTTTTATTTATCATTATAGTTCTTCTTTACACAATGCAACTTTGTTCCAGAAAACTTTTTATATATCCACAAATAATAGAAATATTTAAATGTTCCCACATTTGTATGCCTCAGCCTGTAAATATCTCGTTTGAAAGATCCTCATTTTAGCCAAAGTAGAAAGCGCTTAAATCTCACTGGTCCCGGGCAAAGGCTGGATTAATTGTTAACGTAAAATAAACGGTATCGTTGTTCACAATAACTAGTGGCCCGAAGTAAACTAATAGTCAAATTCGTTCGGCTCTCCGTTGTTCGGCTTGTCTGGAATGCCTCGTATATATTTTACGCGCATAATTTACTAATTTATGGATGCTACATTATAAGGTACAAGAAATAGGGGATGGCGTTTGAAACCTGTTAAGAATGGCACTGACTGTAATAAGTAATATTCTATCTCCCGGCATCCCTGCATTTGAGTAAGCGTCTTATTTTTTAGAGTCGTCGGCAGTAGAATGGATGTTGACCTCCTGACGGACCTTGTGACCGCGGAAACTTGCTTGAATCTTAGTCGCTGCCTTATGCAAGTCTGGATCGGCCAAGTCGATCCCCTCTAATTCTTGAACAGCGTCTTGCATCTGCAGCAGAATTTGAACAAAAGAACGTAAAACGTAAAACGCTATGGTCGTTCGTTAATTTAAGGCACCCTAAATTTTTTTCATCCTCGGATACGGCTCCCCGAACTGGAACTTATTCGTAAACGGGATGTCTCTCACATTTATCGAAGTTACCCTTCTTATCTTAAATGAGACTGCATGGAATCCCGCTGTGCATCAACTAGTCCGTACATAATTAATCGATACGACACGAAAGTAACTTAAACATTGTAGGCCATACCGGTCTACTGGTCCTGGGATGAGCTTTAGTAGCGCTTCGATACCCAGATGATCATCTTCAGCTTGGAAGGTAACTGTCGATTATTCGCCGAGCATTCGTGGATCAATGTAATGTCAAAGAGTCTAACAATAGCTTTTTCTCACGGATCTCGGCACAGAAATGATCGATCACAGCGACCTTGTATATCAAAACCTGTCATTACCGCTTCATCGATCGAATCGATATCGGCATACCAGATTGAGAAAAAAAATTACTTTGATTACAACAGCTTTCTTAGCTATTTATTCTTGTTTTAATATATAATTTTGTTTTAATATAAAATGCAATGTAAAAACTACGCGATTATTACTTTCCAGCAATATAATTTGTGAAAAATGAATTTACTGAGATATTAATTTGCATTATTTCTTAAATATTTATTGAAAGATGACTATATAATTAATTCATTATTTATCAATAAAACTCTATTAATAAAAAATCTTTTCTTGTAACATTCAGGGAGCTTTAATCTAGGAGATAGGATATTTACTACATAAAGAGTGAGGTATCTTACTCTTTATCATAATGAGTTGCGTTCATCCTATCTCTTTAATCATTCTTAATATCAATAAATCAATAATTTTCAATAACTTTTAAAATTTGCTTGGAAAATTCTTGTTATAAACTCTTTGTTATAAGCATTAATTAATCAAAAATGTTTAAAATTATAAAAATTATAAACTATTGAATTCAATATCGAGAGAGAGAATATATTATTTTCTGAATTTTATATATTTATAATTACTGTACACACACAGAGAAAAAAGTATTTGTGACTATAATTGTATGGTTAAAAAATTATGGTTAGGAAATCCATTTTTATGGTTACTGCTATTATTATAAGTAATAATAATAACCTCATATATGTATACTAAATAGTAAATGTAATAGTAAATAAAAATAATCATTTTTATGTAATAAATGCAATCATTATTAAATCGTGAATATAATTATTTTCTTAACATTCGCTAACTATTTACATGATAATAATTATTAAGAGATATGGTAAAGAAAAACTAATTTGCATGATAAGGAAAAACTTATGCATGTCATATAGTAATGATCAGAGAATGCAAAGTTATTTTTTAAAAGTATCAAGTTACAGTTACTCGTTATCGAATAGAAACAATAACAAGTTACTAGTTATCAATTTTTAAAAATAACTCGTCACAGTTATCGTTACTTGAGAAAGTAACTTTTTGTTACTTTTCCCTTACTTTTTAAAAAATCGACAACCACCAATTATAGCGAACGAGTGCCTAAGGGCTTTCTAGTCTCAAACGCTATGAATGACTTGTGTTTACTCGAGCCGTATCCAAAGTACCGATAAAAGTAACTATAAAATTCATTATCGTTATCAAAAAGATGTAACTACGTTAAGATGTTACCGTTACAAAAATTTACCGTTACCAAAAAAGTAACTTGTAAGTGTAACTTCGTTACAAGTAGAATTACTTTCATTTCTTGATAATATTTCAATGTTGAAGCAGCTGTAATGTGATTAATATAACAATTATAAATTTATAGTTGATCCAAAAAATGATTACAAATTATATTATAGTTAAATTATAGTACTTGCATTTTTTTTCTCTCAGTGTATATAAAATATATATATATATATATATAATATGTATCTATAATTCAAATAATTTTATTAAATCAAATTTTACATTAAATGATTTAATCAGGAGCAAAAATTTATTTCATATTGATAATAAAAAATGACTAATGATCGAATATATTTTCCTGACAATTAGATATGATATTAGATTAGATGAAGTTCTGAAGAGTCAATAGAACTCGTGTTTAAAATTTGTATGAAAGGCCGAAGGCAGATGCTAGATAAAGCAGCTTCTAACCCTCTGCAATCAATAAATAACAGGTCTATATGTATACATATTTAAGATTGACAATTAACTTACCTTTTCTTCTATCTTAGCAGTTGCACTCTCAACCATATTCATCGCCGACTTGGCTGCAGCTTGTTCCTTCCTCGACATGTGGCCCCGGAAAGTCGCTTGTATCTTTTTCGCCGCGTTACAGAGCTCTATCAAATAGAAGCTGTTTCAAAAATGATTCTTGCTCCGAACTCATATCATAGAATGTATAATCGCTCACCCTGATCGTCGGTACGGAATTCCTCCTGCAACTGTTCTTGCGTAGGTTCCGTAGATTCGGAGGATTTTTCGTCGGTTCGTGTCTCTTTCGACGCTGTTTCCGACACTCTTAGACTTTTTCTAGCGTGATGTCCACGGAAAGCTGCTTGTATTTTTGTGGCTGCTGCCTCTTTCTCTTTTTCTTCGTCTGCGTCGTTTTCTTTCCCCTCGTCTGCGGACTCCGCTTTCGTTGCGCTGTTTTCGGCCGCCTTTGAAATATCTTCAAATAGAAGTAAAATAAAAAATAATTTCGCTTTCGGCTTAATTTTACGCAGAGTGTGAATTAGAGATGCTACATCTGATATAGTTAAAAGTTTCTTGAACAATAATAACGGACGTAATGATAATATAAAGAAAAGCCGATAAGAACCAAAATGGATATCGATGTATAATATTAATAAAATATTATACACATAAAATTAATTTATCATTCGCGGTAAATTGCATGAGGTAAACGACTTTGATCCAATTTCCTTGTTAATGTTTTTTCTCATCCTTTGATGTAGGTTTTAATATTATTATATTATATTTTATTATATCTTAACCCATGTTTTCTTGCGCCATTTAAATTATTATATTAAATTGAAAAAGACTCAAATTGTTGTGTATGTAATGCATTACGAATAATGAACTAAATATTTTGTTAACATTACATACCGACATCCGCTATGATTTTTTGTTAACTTTTGTTTCTTATTTCGCTTTAACTTAGAGCCTTTGCCACTTTTTATAAGAGTCGAACACAAATAATGAAATATAACTGAATATATCAATTACTTGATATACATCTGTAATTGCCCTCAAATATATTTTTCTTAAGAAAATAGTGACTATAAATTGTCCGAAAATCCATAGAAGATTGGAGGAGAAAGGGTGCGGCTTCTGATACATCCCGTATATTAGAAATGGCTGCCGTGTTAGCCACAGTTCACCTACATTTATTCCGAACATTTCACCTTCCACAGACACGTCCAGAGCGACAAGTATCGATTAGCATTTCTATTTTCGCGCTGCACGTTCGAGATTATACGGCGCCTAATATACATTTTTAATATTTCACGCCTTGATGTGAAATGATGTGACAAATATTAATCGAGTCTTCCATCTCTTTTATAACAAAGTTAAATCTTTGTGCCTTCAGTGATTAATCGACGTATCGACATAAGCAATTATTTCACACGGTGCGAATTTTCCTTTGAAGATCATAAAAAGTAATCCAGCGAATCTATCATTATTTTTCTTCATCCTTTCTGACGAAGGAACAATAATAAAAGTTAATTCTCGTATTTTACACCAAGATCTATTTCTGGGGTTCCATTATATTCTCAATTTAAGTACATTCTGAATTTTTTAGAAATAAAATAATGTGTTATGTTTGAGCAGGATTAAGTTGATTTTTTTTTAATTGAATGTTATGAATTGGTTCAGGTTTTACGAGATTAAATGAATGAAATAATTAAATGTAAAGTACGAGGATCAAGTGTGACAATATTGGAAACTGAATTTTCTTTCAGAAAAGAGTACTCTCCAGCTATTGAGCGCTTTTGCGCGACTTTTCGTTTCTTTAGATTACTCCACTTGACGGACCAAGTGGAAATTCAAGAGATACAGTGACATTTTTGTGACGAGCAATGAATTCTTCCCCAGTTATGCGATTCACGGTTTTGTCACATTGTGCAAAGTTAGATCGATCGTACAAGTCCGCTATAATATTATCGACGTTTATGTTTATATATATTGTAAAGCTTTCTCAAAGAAAGTAAAAAGTTTATTAAAGAAAAAGAATAAAATTACATACATTTTTTATGCACGTACATAAAAAACGCGCATTACATTTCATTTAGAACTAAAAGGCTTGCCTGAGGACTAAATTACTTGTATCGTGATTTCATCTTCGAGCATTCCCTTCGCGCCTGTCTCGATATTTTTACGGCAGTAATGTCTTTTAAATGCTTGGACTTGCTTTATTTCTCTTGTGATATCACGCAAGGATGTTTCGCCATCGATCTACCCAGACCTTGTTACCACAACTCTCGAGGAAATCAAACTTCCTTTCCAGAGAAACATTATCTTGATTATAAAACCTTTTTTAACTCTAAATAGATAAACTTCATTTTTGTTTGTTGTTCATATGTCGATTAAAACTAAAGATAAATTTAGCGACATCGTAAACTATTTTATTTTTATAAAATGATATTTCTGTCGAAAAAAAAATGTTAAGAGTCATAAAAATAATTTCTGAATGATAAACTTTTGACATTAAATTAATATTATACTTATAAATTATTATTTTGCAATTAAATGCCATGTTTTTTGTTTAAAAAACAGAATATTTTTAACATCAACCTACTATTATCAGTTAATAAAATATCAATCAGTTTCAAATTATTTTTATTGAAAGAAGATTTTTCGTAGTTTAAAAATTATGCAAAATGTTTAATAGATTATTGTCTTTTCTTGTATCTAAACACAAAAAAAACGTGTAACGATAAATTCAAGTACATTTGGTGAAAAGATTTACAAATCTTGAGATTCACTTTTGATAAAGACTGTTTTCTTTTCTTTAAATATCTGAGAAAATTTATTTCGCTCTATCAATCGGTTTACATCCGTTAACTGCGAAATAACAGTCGATCAGTCAAACAGCTGATCTCAAATAGATTTTAGGGCTTTCCGAGGGTGCGACTACTTCCGTTGCTTATTATAAAGATTCCCATTTTACTTGACCCGGCCCGGTTACGAGGGGGGGGCGTTCGATATGGTGTCCTCGGATGTGCAGGTACGAAGTACAAGAAAGAGACTCGCGTTGCACCTGACAATCGCGTCGTCGATGATCATTTTGGACTTTACCTCGCGCTTTATACACGATATTAACAGTGGCAAGCGCGATTCGCGTGCCCTGAGACAATATCACTTCAAGCCCCCGCCCCGGTCATCGCCGCCCGCCACCCGCCACCCGCCTCTTTTAACCCGGTTTTCCGCCGACGATGGCATGCACGCGAGGATCGTTGCATCGCGAGGTGGCGGCTGTCGGGTCGCACTCGCGCTGCGACTCACCTTCGTCGCCGCTCGCTCGCTCGGCCTCTCACCTGCACATCCACACGCGGCTCGGTCTGACGTGCAACTGACTGTTCCCGGGCACCGACGACCCCGTTTATAACAGTGACCGATCACGGCCCTGCCGCGCCGCTCGTTCGCAGTCGCAGTCCTCGGATTCTCGCCCTGCGACCGAGTACACGCCGCGAAACAGGGCCGTCTCGTGGATGTCGTTCAACCCTCTGTGCTTCCAACTTTTTATATATTTTCTGGTTTTTTACTCATTTGCTATTAATAACTAGAATCGAGTATTTCTATTTGCGACCGAATGTTTTTAAGCTCTATTAATTTACAAACATAAGAAGATTGTCGAAAACATTATTTTCGCTCCATTTTTGGACTCTCCCGGCCTAAAAAAGATATTGATCTTTTTTCTTTTTTTCTTTTTAAAATATTGGAAATGGTCCAAGCCGAAATATTTTATGCTTTTTGTCAATATCTGGAATTTTAATTAATTATGCATTTTCAATTGCAGTTAAAGTCTTTTTGACTTTTCTCACACTATCGTGCCTATTCAATCTATTAAATTAAATATTATATATATTCAAACAATTGCATCATTGCGTATTGCAGAACTCTGCTGAGAAAATCGTATCTTAATAACAAGTTTTACAAATACGATTTATAAATTATTATAAAATTATTATCTTTTGTTTTAATGTAAAAAAATGACGAGGCTATCAATAAAATTCTAATATAAAGAAAAAGAACGCTTGTAAGCCGAGATGTATATTTTTATTATTATTTAATTTACAATAACTTATTATCGCTGTTACGTCATGTATCAACAAACGTTTCGACCTTTTTAATAACAAATCATTCTCAGCGTTACAAAATATATAATTAATATCGAACTTAATAAAACGTAAATTAGAGAGCAAACATTTTAAAATTCAAAGGTTATTGAATAAACTTTGAAAGGTTAATAATTGCGCGCGTCTTTGATCTATATTTTATAAATTTGA
This sequence comes from Acromyrmex echinatior, assembly GCF_000204515.1. The sequence continues at coordinate 681,069 of NW_011627094.1, read as the reverse complement.
CGATATTAATTATATTTTAATCTTGTAGCAGTAAGAATGATCTGTTATTATAATAAAAGGTCGAAATATTTGTCATTAGTTGTTGTAAATTACATATTAGCAAAAACATCTAGCTCGGCCCACAAAGTTTTCTTTTGCTTTATATTTGAATTTATCCTTTATATTATTTTTTGTTAAAAAGACAATATAGAGTATGCTTTGCAAACGATTTAATCGCAAGCGAAAATACTGTTATGACATTTAAATTGCCAAGAAGCCAACGATGAAAGAGGATTAAAGGAAAAGCCGATATATATAAACAGTTTACATGCTCTATTAAAATTACGTCAGTGGATGATAAATTGTATAAATTGTATAAATTGTATAATATATAAGCTGCTTATTTAATTATTTGATAATTACTTGATTATATTCATTGCTAATCACAAATACTGAAATTATTATACAGCCAAAGGGTAACATTTAATCTATTGTATATTCAACTCTCGCTGAGAAGAAAAATGCAATCGTGGCTTAGTTTACATCAATTATTATATTACTTCTTTTTGTTATCTTCTACACTTCATCACGTGTAAAATATTCTTTGGGACAAAAAAAGAATTACTTTCAATTACAAGTACAGTCACTTTGAGCCTGGAATGATAACGATCCACAATTGTACGGGACAGAACTAGGTCAGACGTGTTATTTTTTATGTATAGATTGTTATAATTAGATTTGCTACAAGATATTAGTTCAGTTACCAGAAAGTACACATATGCGTACATATTCATAACTTATTGGAATTTTATTGTTGGAAATATACAACTGAAGATTCAAGAAATTATTTTGATATTTCAAATATCTATGCATAGAAAGAACAAAATATTTTAACCTATATAAATACGGATATGGAAACAAAGTTTTCAAATGCAAATGAAATGGAAAACCAAAACTATATTTAAAAGCTTTTTCTTAAAATATTAACAATTTTTATTTACGGTGAAACATTACGTTCTCACATAGAAAGGATGGTTTGTGGAAGTACTTAAAAATTTAGCTATAGATATAGATAATAAAAATAACTTTGTTATTCATCAAAATAATTATACACATAATGAATGTAGGAATTTCAAGCATGATGAACAGTGCTGCGAAAGATTTTAACATTCTAGTAACCAGTTTAAGCATCCTACATAATTATTTTAATTATGATAGAATTAAAATAGATAGAATATTAATTATGGTAGAATTAAAATAAAAAATATAATATAAGGCTCTTCAAGATAAACTCGATATAAATATAATGATGTAATGAGAAAATGTCAATGTGAGCCGACAGCAGTTTATTCGTATGTAACAATTTAATATATACATTATATATCTCATTACATATATTAGGTGTTGGAATTAATTCGTAGCGTTTTACAAGTGATGGGAAGTACTTTCATTAATGTATTTTTTAATGCTCATGTGAAATAAATAACATTCTTTCATTAAAAAACGCTACGAATTAATTCCAACACCTAATATTTTTGGTCTAATAAAATTATTTGTAGATCTATTTTTAGATCTCTTTCTAACTAAATTTTTAGATACTTCAGCAAAATCATCCTTATCATGTGAGAAGATATTCTATGTTATTCTAAGAAAAAAAAACAATTTTTAAACGTTTTAACAAAAATTTTTAAATGTTACATTTCGCTTTTCGTTCTCCGTTTGCAAAAGCTCGAAACTCTATTTTCAAGAGCGATTAACATACACGCTACACCAAACTTTTCAAAACTTTTATATATCGATTCCATTCATCATTCCCGCAGTTTGATCGGCATTCTTATGCGAGCCACATAGTTGGAATCTCTATATAGTTGCGTCGGTATTGATGAAACTCACAATCAGTATCTCACATGCGGAAATTTATCGAAACTTCGAGCTAATTGATTTTACTCGAACTCCAAGTTACGTTGCACGGATTTTTACTACCAGCCAGTAAAGTAGGAATTGCCGAAACTCAATAATTAAATTTGCTGTATCAACTTCTGATAAATCAAGTTCTTTAAATATAAATCAATGTACTCTTGTAATTGTGTAGTGCAATACTGAAAACGCGCGAAGAAAAGACATTATCATTTTGTTAAAAAAAGAACGTAAGTTCAACCAAATCCTGAATAAACATCTCAAACGAGAAGAAATCAATATTCGATTTTCTGTATTTATTATTATTGTTATTGTTATTACTACTACAAGTTATTCTTACTGTAACGTTCATTAATACTTGCGAAAACTCAGCTACTGTTTATTACTATCCCATAAATACTACTTTGTGATTTATTTATTATGATAAAAACATCGCGCTCCAGAAAGCTGAAGCTTTTTATTAATGTTTCTTTTATTAAATCCGTTCCTTCGTCTATTTTAACTAGACTCCATCATCTTGTCGTATCTCGATTATAAAAGGAAACTTTCGTAGTTCTAGAAACAGTGAAGGGTTAAACCTTGACATACATCACGCGATCAGCACTTTTATTCGGAATTTCGATATACCCCCATCGGATTACACGAGCGTTGAGCGTCCTATTTTACATTTGCCAAGATACGTTTATTTTCTGGCGCGTTATCGAGAATGGTATTATTGCAAGATGGAGGAAATTATAACGTTAAATTTCTAAAAATCTAATAAGACATCGAAAATAAATAATGACATCTGAGCATACAAAAATATCCATTTTATTAATATCAATTATGAGTTCATATTCTACGTGTCCAATTCCGTTGTAAATAATAAAACAAATAGAATTAAAATTTATTCTTAAATAATTTTTACTATACAAACAGTTTTCTTAAAAATCGTTTATATCAAGAATTTTATTTTATATATTCGATTGAAGTAAAACAATAATTTATTGATTGTTGATTTAAAAAAAAAAAGGTATTTTAAGAATTTTCGTTTGATTTCGACCGATCGTAATTAATAACTCAAATCTCACCGCAGTTTATTGAAAGGATGATCAAGAATGATTTCGTAGCTTGCAAAACATGGAGAATAATATTTCAGAGGGAATGCTAAAAATTTCTATATTCATCATTGTGCACATCGAACGTTATGAGGAAAATAGTCGTCCGTTCTGCCGACCCTACTGATTGCGTTGATATTATTACTGAAGCGTGCACGCAATCAGGTTGAAGAATCTAACAAAGTGAACAGAGGTACATTTATCATCGTGAAACAAAGCAGACTGTGTCATTGTCAAGATAAACAACGCCGTAGTTTTGCGACAGTCGCACTTTTTAGAGATTAGAGTGATGCAAAAAATTGCAAAACATAAAAATCAGAAAAAGCATAACACGAGAGGGTTAATCATCGTCAGTACAAAAATTTAATATCACGCAAACTCTAGTAAAGCGGAAATATGCAAACAAAATTAGATCACGTTTATCGTATAGCTTATTTTAAATTTGCATAATGACTAATATTGCTTGTACGATTGACAAATTGAAAGGGATGACCGCTTACCCCCGTTCTTGATGGAATCGCCTTCTTTCGCCTCCTCTACAGCCGGCTGGACGCTCTCCTTACTGGTATTACACCCCATGTCTCCTGATCCGTTCTTCTCTTAACTTTTCTTGTGTCAAATTAAATCGGACGTCGTCAAAAAGTACCCGTATTATTGTAGTTCTCTTGTTAACATTGCGTTATCAAGTAAAAACAATTAAGTCATCACTTTTCTCAGTGGAGACTAGTCTTGTAGTAAATACAAATTACGTTCTACTTTTTCAAAAAGCTAATCAGTATAAATTTTCGTCTTCCACTTTTCTATTGTCTTTCTTTTTATTAACTCTTTTTCTTTCACTCGCTTTTTCTATCATTCACTGTTCGAGAATATAAAACGTCGCGATTGTAAAACGTCGCGTCGTACTTTTTCTACGTCTCAAACATCCTTTTAAATTATCCTTTTGGTAATGAAAAATAGCTGTCTCTAGTAGCGACTAAAATTTCTTTCAAGTTCTCAAAAGTATATCTTGCACCTTTAATCGACTGTGAAAATTCGAGGACTTTTATTCCTCGAAGTTACTTTTCTCCCTTCTCGCTTTCCGTCTCTTTCTCTCTTCATCTACATATGCGCGCATACATATATGTACGTTATTCCTGCGCCCACCCCTTGCATCCCACCGTTATTCGGGGGTTACTGACACGTCGCGTGGCGCCGGCACCTGCGAGACAATCCTTCACACTTGAAAGTAATCCGACACCTCTTCATGCGTCTCGCTGTCACGCGACGCCTGGTGTCCTGTCGCCGTTGTCTCCTTCGACAAAGGAAGGATTCTACCGGCCGATCGTGACTCACCGAAAGTCAAACATCACCGCGAGCTGTGCACGTAAAGACGAGAAATCCCGTCGACGTCGCGAACGATACTGGCGTCGCTCGCTTACGACCCTGCCCTTGCTCGCGTGGCGACCAAGCCGGATCGTACCAGTCTATGTATATGTCAACAGATATATATTCGCGCCACACAGTTACCTCCGTTTCTCGCGCCGTGGAGGAGCCGTGGAGGCGGCGACGGCACGCACGCGGAAGAGATCGCCGCGTTTTAACCGGCGCGAAGCGACACGCTGGCTATGAAAGCCTAAAGCGCAAGCCTCAGTGTTACCAATGTATGACGGTTGTCCTTCCGCGAGGATTCGACGCCAGGACTCGATAGAGATTGCACGATGCGATTGTACGGCGAACCGTAAACCGTTTCGATCCGGTAATCGCCTCCCTAATCGCACGCGCCGCGAATGACTATGTCAAATGTGCGCTCCGCCACTCCCAATACTCCCATACTACCCGCCATCCGGAGTGGATTCTAGCGACCTTAAAAGCGCACGATCGATTTCGCAGATGGTGGTATTCCACTCGCCTAGACCATCGCCGGCAGACCATTGCCAGACCGGCGCCAGCTTCTCCGTTCTTCTCGTTTTCTGGAACGAATATCGATTTCGCGGTCTCCACGCGTGTTACCTTACTAATATATCTCAATTGTTTTGCGCGATGTTAGACTACTATTTGCGAGGAACAAGAATGAGACTAAAGATTAGAATAATGAAATGAGACTAAACGATTCTTTCACACTGGAGCAATCGCACGGACGGTTACACGTGTCTGTCAGGAAGAAAAAAAAAAGATATACTTAAATTATCAAAACATTTAAAATTCTTTATTGATTCTTCTTTATTAACGATCGATAGAAATAGAATTGGAAACTCCTTCTGCTATAGTAATACATATGTGTGAACATGATCACATGTCGGCTGTACTCCACTTATAGGCATCTTCTTGTAAAGCTACTTTTGCATTTTGTGCTTCGTACCACTTCTTTTCATATCCGTTACTTCTATCGACCCCATCCCATCGATGACCGGGTTTAATACCGAATCGATTTGGCGCGTACGAACCTTGATATTGTGGTGGATCTACAATTAAAACGATTGAATGACAATTTTTTTAAGTATACAATAGGAAAAGAAATCTCTCTCTCTCTCTCTCTCTCTCTCTCTCTCTCTCTACATACCTGGCTTTCTTTTTCCCTCTTTTATTTGTTTTTGTTTTATATACTTCAACATAGGATCACCTTCCCTCTCTTGTTCTCTCAATTCTTTATCTAGATCTGCATCATCTGCGTATCTCGCCAAAGGTTTATGCATCTCGTATAAGTCATTTTTTAATTTTTCCTCGCGATCCTCCACTTGTTTCAAGCTAGAATAAGACATGAACATTTATTAGCGAGAGAATCAAAGAATTTATCAGAAAAGCAAGAATGAAATAAAGATGAAAGAAAAATAGCTCACCCTTTGCCCCATTTGGCGTATTTCTCATCTATCTCTCGTTGTTTCATTTCCTGTTCTTGTTTTTCTGCTGCTTCTGCTTCTAAATTGCGCTTTCTTCCCGTTTTGTCACGTACAATCGTAGCTTGTCCTTCCCCAGTGATCTCTTTACTTAACTGAGACAATTCAACGCTAACTTATACTATCTGTAGCCTTCACGAATAAATAAATACTTTTATAAATATAACTTCGAACTATAAAGAATATTACCTTGCTAAAATGCTCCGCCTCTTGTCGTTTATGAGCTTCCGTTTCTTCTCGCAATGCTGTTGCAGCTTGAAATCCTGCTGTTTTTCCATCTAATGTCTTTGTCGTTCGATCGTGATCTCTGGAATAATTTCTCGCGTGTCCATGTTCAGAAACGTTTGTTTCTTCATCCCATCGCGTCTTTTTTCTTTTCTCCCGTGTATCCGAATATGATCGAGATTTATGATCTCTATCTTCATATTTCTTCTCTTGTTTATCCCTGTTCGATCTGTCCAAAAAGATTATTATACGTATTTATCATTTTGTTAATTCATATGCAACAGAATTTAAAGAATGAGAAATAATAAAATTTCCTAAAATTGAAAACAATAATAATAAAAATTCAGTATTTGAAAGAAATTTCTTAATTTCAAAATATTATAAAAGTTTATTAAAAAAACATTAATAATTATATATTCTTCTCTAAAACTAAAAATCAATTATATGCAAAAACAGAATATTGATTATAATAATCTTCATCGAACGTCAAAATTACCTCGAAACATCTTGTCTACCGTATCTGGATAAATTTTTTTTATCGTAATAATCATGCCCTCTATTGTTTCTACGCGAAATGGAATGTGGCGAATTATCCCTCCGAGATCGATGATCATTACGCCGAGATGTACTTGAATCTTTGCCCTTCGTTTTCTTTCTGTTTTCATATAAATCTGTATCTAGATTCTGTTTGCGATTTTTTCTAGGTGGACTAAAATCCGAATCACTGTCTTTGTTACCTGAACTTCGATAGCTTCGTCCAGATGTACTGTGAGCCGAAGTCCGATGTTTTGTATTTCTAGGTGGACTTAAATCTGAGTCATAATTTTTAAGTTTCCTAGGTGGACTCAAATCAGAATCATTATTTCTGGATTGTCGAGATGGACTCAAATCTGAGTCATAATTTTTAGATTGCCTAAGTGGACTTAAATCTGAATCATCATTTTTAGATCGTCTGTATGAATCGATATGTTTATGTTTAGAATGTTTGAGTCTAGGTGGACTCAGATCAGAATTATCATCCTTCGATCGTCCATTTGGACTCATATCTGCACGTTTATTTTTAGAATGCTTAGATCTAGGTGAACTCAAGTCTGAACTATCACCTTTAGATTGTCCATGAGGACTTAAATCCACATGTTTATTTTTAGAATGCTTAGCTCTAGGTGGACTCAAATCAGAGTTGTCATTGGCCTGCTTGGCATTTGCCTCATCAAGATTTCTTTTGTCTTTATCGATAATATGATTAATAATAGTTAAATCGCCTTCGTCATTCTCAGTTATAATTTTCCACCTTCGTTTATCTGTGAAATCAACTGGTCCACGTTCATCAACTATACCAGCGATTTGAGGAGCATCTTCTCCCTCTAAAAGGATATTGAATTCACCTTCTTCAATAGGCCTCATATTCTTCAAATCTATATCATCATCTATAATTTTTACTCTGCAAAAATATTTCCATCCGATTCACGTTCAGGTCAAAGATTTCCCTTGCAAAAACTATTTTATAAGGACCAAGAAAGCTTTTTAATTATATGATGAAATTAAATGCGCAAATATATTAATCGCCATGTGTAAAAATATCTCAACAAAAATATGATAGAAATATGTTCTGAGTAATTAAATTTTTAGCATTATTTTTAAAATAATATAATTTTATTTAGAAAATAATGTTCAATAATTTTAAAATGTGAAAAATGATTGACTGTATGGATAATAGAAACGTATTAATATTATGTTTATGCAACCACCGTTTACATTGCATTCTAGAATATCATCACAACTGACAACATAACCTAACTTCGATGCGAAATATTCACCGTTGATTAAATTAAAATACTTATAAATTTATTCTTACGTTTTCATTCCTGTTTTATATTTCTTCTTCTTTTTCTTCTTTTTTTCGTCTCCATTGTTTAAGGATGTGTATTTTTTCAAGTATTCCTTCTGACTAATTCCTTTATTCTCCATTACAAGTTTCTAAACTATAAACAAAACACGCGATACGATAAATCATTAAATCTCAATTCACAGCGAGATAAACCTAGTTACTTTTCAAATAATAAATTTATAACAATAAAGTATAAACACACTACTGCAAGTACTACACTGTTGACACTTCTGAAGATAAAGGGAATCAAACATCAAAGGAAAATCGATAACTCGCAACCAGCTTCGGTATGCAGCACTACGTTGCCTAATGTAGATAATTTCAAGTTGTTTCTATTTGAGGGATAAATCAAGTCTGAGGGTTGTCAGAACTGTTTAGCTTGTCAAAGTTGAATATACGTGCGCGTTTAAAGATTACAATTTTAAAATAATCAATATCAAATATTTCACAAATGAGAGAGAAAGAGAGAGAGAGAGAGAGAGAGAGAGAGAGAGAGAGAGAGAATATTTTCCGATTTTTCTATTATTTTTTTTAAATACTTCTATTATAATTGTGAATACAAATAAAATTATAATATATAAATGAATAAATAAATCAATAAGTAAAATCTGAATTTTAAAAACAAAAATCTCTTATAATTATCCAAAATCTAATCAATAAATTAGTACGAATAAGAAAACACATATAACAGAAATAAAAAACATTGAAATTATTTCAAATTCATGCTGTTTCTTTTTTTACAATGAATTCATTCCAACTGAATATTTATTAAATTCATTGTAAACAATCTATATATATATATATTTATGTCAGATTTTAAGATGGAATTTTGTTTCTAATTTTATAAGTAATTATGATATGTATGTTTATATATTATGTATTTTGATAGATTTTACAATATATATTATATTTTGATATATTTTACAATATATTTTACAATTTTACGCGGTATATAAAAATATAAAAATACTGTAGAATATAAATAATAAAAATATAAAAATAGAATTCTATTTTAATTCTGGCACAAATTATAGGTGAAAAATAAATTCATTTTAGATTCATTAGATGGATAATTTATCTGATTACCTTGATCATAATATGAGGTAATATTTTTGCAATAAGTTTCTTTACTACAATGACGAAATTTAATTCATAAGGTTACTATTGTTATTATTATTATTATTATATCAGATTGATTGTATTGCAAAAATTCGAAAGTAATCATATATCTGACATAAATATATTAAAAATACATATATATAAATATTATCAACATCTAATTTAAAACTGAAGTTGACGCTTCTCTTACTTAGTTAATTTATTTGTATACCGGTCTTGTAATAATTATTGTAATTTAAAATGGATCTCAAATATTAAAATTTCGTCCAAAAATGGCAAAAATTATATATATATAGATCCCAATAAATTATCTTTCCAGTATTAAAATTAAATGTTATATTTAAGCGTTTAAATACATAGGAAATATCGTTTTCATTATAATAAACACAATTTTAATGGCTAACGCAACATTAAAAAAACATTAATACAAAACGTACCGTTATTTAAACATACATCAATGCCAAAAGCAGTAACGTTGATTAGAGTACTGCTATTGGCCACATATACCTACAGGCAGGTGAAGCCAGGTGAGACCAGTCCGGATCAGACTGGATGGGAGGTGGTAGAGAAGCAACCAGGTAGGAAGGTAGGGAGCGAAAGTGAGTGCGTCTCCAAGAATGGACAAGAAGGTGCGGTGACTACTATGAAACAGTGACAGAAAATTTCGCGGTGGATGAGGAACAACCAACAATCCAGAATATCGGCGGATCGGTTTTCTCTCGATCGCTCATCGATCGTGAGAAGCACGGAAAACGCGTAACGTGCGTAACGTGCTGCCGTTGCGAAAAGTATGATGATGATGTGGATTGTGGTATCGTAGCTGGTACCAATCCATCAGCACCCAGAAAAAGAGAGATTGCGAAGAACAGAAAGAGAAGGAGAGATGCATGCCATGTTACGAACGTGTTGCTGATGCGATGCAAGCCAGTGATTCTCACCACGCATCACGAGGTAACGCATGGAAGAAGAAGGTTGCTCCTGCGCGTTCCTCGACGTGTATTCAGTGAGCGTGAAGCCGCGGTGACGTAAACGTGTCTGCATAAACCTCCTCCGCAAATACATAACGAAAAATATTCCCATTTCGGCGACAAGATGACGAGGAAACTCAGCAAATTCTTGATACTTTTCGATAACACGAATCTACTATATTTCCCTGGCCACTTCTTGTCCGGCCGTGTTCTCATTGAGCTGGACGATGAAGCTTAGTAAGTAACGTTTTATAGAAAGAGGATATTGAGTTCATGGTCGAAAAAAATCATTTTTGCGCGTAAAAAAGTGTATGCGTTGAAGAAAAAAATCTTTTTTATTAAGACGCGATAAAATGTCAGATTTACATAGATATGTACATGGTAGACCTTAGTAAGTAACACAAGTTTAATAATGTGGGGTACATTACCGTAGCGTCTCGGGACTGCATTTCCACGTTGTGGGAGAAGGTGTAGTTCGGGTACGCAGTCAACGTGCCGAGAGAGTTTACGACAAAGAAAACTACATTGATTTTCGCATGCGGTTGTTGGGTGAACCAGGTGAATTTTAATTATTTCAGATTATATTGTATATATACAATTTTGAGGATATGCAATTTAACATTTTAAATCACGTTTCAATAATAAGTGATGCGCTTCAGTAAATTATTTGTATAATATAGCATAACAGTATTGTATGATAATAGCTTAACAAAAATTTTCTCTCTAATAATTTACTGTGATGTAATTAAGGAGATAGCTTGACGTCTTTTTAACTTAATTAAAGATACAAAATAATATTTTTAATAGGCGAAGGACCGTCATTGCTATCTCCCGGAATACATAGTTTTCCCTTCAAATTGGGGTTGCCATTGGGTCTACCTTCCACTTTTCTCGGAAAACATGGATGGGTGCAATATTATTGTAAAGCGGCTCTTCGCGAGCCAGGCGGACTTACTCACAAAAATCAACAAGTCTTCATCGTCATGAATCCGATCGACTTAAATCTGGAACCTCCGATATTAGCGGTGAGAATTGTATTAGGATAATCAATAAATTAATCCAGACGTGATTTATCATCACGTGTTTTAACTCATAAATGACACGTGGGTGCAAATTTGCATCAGAAAAATTTCCAATTTGTGGATATTTGAGGAAATTAATTTTGCTTAACGCGCAGTTTTGAATGAATAACGTTTTTTCAAAATTCAATATTACCAATCGATTAGTTAACAAATTTTACATTGAAAAATTTAAGTTTTAATTCCATTTTTAACTTTGGGAAGATGTAAAACATTAATGCCTGATGTGAATTCGCATCTAAGTGTTTTTTTTTTTTTTACGAGTGCTCAAAAAAGACGTATCTTTTACGGGTTAAATTCGTTGATTTATTGAGCTAGTTATATTTGTTTTACTAAAAAATTATTACGGATAAACATCAGTTTCCTGAATGAACACACCTTCACATAACCGATTCAGACCAAGGAAAGTGTTTCGCGCGTGCAATTAAATGAATACTCAGCGTTCATTATCATAACCAAGACCCAGATACTGGTCACCGACCTGTATGGAAAGCGTTGCAAATATCTTCATGCAAGACAAAGAATTTAAAGAAATTATATATTCGACACGTTCGATATAAATAAATTTAAGATTAAATAAAAAGACGCGAAACGTTCCGTTTGCGTGGTGATTCGTATTTGCATTGTTTTGCGCCAGTTGCAACATAACGATAATCGCTAGATCGTGATGGAATCACCACCCATATATTGCGGCAACAATACATTTGCATCTCTAGAAAAAACGCATGAAAAAATTTTCGCGTTGGCGGACAGCATTCAGCTACGAGCATTGGTCAATCGTAGATAGATAGATGTATCGGCAAATGTTAACGATCAGAATAAACGCACTTTCCTTTTTAAGATATCGGTTAATTTAGATTTAGAAAATTTAACTTAATTCCGAAATTGTACGTATGTAAATAAAATGCCTTCGTGACCGAATAGCAACCTGCGAGGCAGGAGATTGAACAGCGCGTGGGTGTCTCTTGCGTATCGGGTGGTCCTGTATTCTGCAGAGTTAGTCTGGACCGGGGTGGATACGTACCTGGGGAAACGATCGGTATTTCTGCGACTGTCAGCAATCGCAGTAAGGTACATTTTAATCAGCATACAACATATACAATTTCGACGCTTTTAATAAATACAATCGCAGAGGTACACTCAAAGCACGAAAAATTGAGAATTCGAATTAACAGGTGACAATGAAGTCAACCAAGGCGTCACTCACCGAAACGATACAGTATCTATGTCGAGGTAAAGTGCTCGCTAGCGAGACTCGCGAGCTGGCTAGCGTTTCTAGAGGGAAGATTCGACCAGGTGAGAGCGAAGAGTGGCTAAATGAACAAATGTACGTTCCTCCGTTGCCACCGACGAATCTGAGAGGATGTCACTTGATTAACGTTCTTTATCACGTTTACGTGAGTGTCAAAGAGAGAGAGATGTAATTGTGTCAGAATCCTCGCAAGGAATTCTTGAAATTTGTCTGCTTAACGTTTCTCTGCAGTTCGTCATAAGCCCGAAGAGTCTGGACAAAGAAATCAAATTACAAATACCGATCGTGCTGGCCACGTACCCTTTGAGGCCGGAGGGTGCACCAGTTGGTACGGCGCCGTCCAAACGGGGTGCTCATTATCCATCGACGCTACCCATCTTCCGACCTTGGCTCGACGACAAGGCCTTCGAAATACAAGAGTGAAAGCGTAATATTACGTATCTATTATTGGATTATTTTAAAATTAGTGTCTAAAAAGGTACTAATTTTCTGTGATTGTAGGTCACATTTGCGCCTCCATGCGCTTATGCTATACTCCCTTAAAAATCTTCATCGATTCTTGTATTGCTAGTCACAGCAACGCTCATGTAAAATTTTCAAGAATTGATGGCGATATTTGGAAATGCCGTATCTGATGCAATTATATGTACGCGGAGAGAATTTTCTTTTAAAATTTACCCTGAAAATATGGTAGTTGTGGTACAATATTTTCAAGATTTTTACCAAGCACTTTAGTAAAATTGATCAAATTTATTTTATGCTTTATTGTAGTTTTATTGATGAATGAGAGAGATTTACGTTAAAATTCTTCGTAATGCAATGTTGTCTAATTGACTGTCATATTTTTTTAAGGTAAATTCTAAGAAAAAATTCTCAGTGTAGCTGTTAAAAAATGTAATGTACATTAAATATTACGAATATTGACAATATTTTAACCCGGTTAATTGCGTTTACGAAAAAACAGATGTATAAATTGTATAATATTATATAATGTAAAATAATTGAATAACTTTTAATCCTTTCGATACTAACGACAACTATAGCCGTCCAATAGTAAACGCTCGCTATGTTAACGACGACTATAATCGTCCAGCGTTAAGCGTTCGCACACTAATGACGACTATAATTTAACAATAAAAAAAACGTTACACGATAAAATTTAACTGCTATGCTTCTCTTCTCCGGTGAAGTGACATTTACGTCATAGCTATCCTATACAGTGATAGCTTATTCGCGATTCGACTGTTCGCGAGATATATGGAAAATAAAATCATATCGAAAAGGTTAAACAAAAATATGCGGAAAGTAAGTATAAAAATAGAACAAATTAAAATATATTTATAAGGAAAAGACTATATGTATGTATAAATTGGGAAAACTCGTTTAATGACAGAAAAATTTAGTAAAGAAGTACATTTAATTATCCATCTCTCCCTTCAATTTCGTCAAAACTTGATCTGTCGAAATTCCTGACACTATAACTACTTTTTGCCGACTTCGAGATCCCTGCAAAAAGGAAAAGTTTAAAATATGAACAATACTTAATAAAACTGCTTCGAGTTAATCCAAGCACTAACCCGATCCAACGACACATCAGATTTTCTTACTCCAAAAATCGAAGCTAGATACTTAACGAGTTCGGCATTAGCTTCACCTTCCGTTGGTGGGGCGGAGATTGCAATGCCTATCGCTTCGTCAGAAATATCTATGGAGATATTCATTTCTTTAGCAATAATTATGCGATTCCGTTAATGAAATTCTTTCCTTTCTTTGCAAAGAATACATAATAACGTCAAAACAGGCGCTTTCTTTTATAACAAAAAAAGCTGTATCAAATGATATTTTGCATTACCGGTTACATTGTTACATTTCGCTCCGGGTTTAGCCTGAATTTTAATTGCAACGTTTCCGTCTTTATTTAAGACCACAGATCCCATAGATGGATCCTGCAAACAATGCGTTAATGGAGGCAATTTCTCGACACACTCGGCATGTAAAAGCGCGAGCAAGCAGTCAACGTCCCGTTGCGTATTTATTATTATTCTCAGAAAAACGAGAGGTTGAGTAATCAGAATACGCATATAAATTACACGTTGTTTTTTAGCATTGCTGCGCTTTTCGTGCAAAAACCATAAGACTAATATTACATTTGTCCGTTGTCGTACGATAAATTTTTAAAATTTATTGATTGGCTATAGGATAGAAATTTGAGAATCTCTCTATTTTACAGCCAATTAACACGCTTGAAAACTTTTTCATACGACAAAAAACTGCAAATATTAATATTAGTGTAATAGTTCGTTCACTTCTTGCACAGTTTACCGCTTCTTTTGCAGCTACAAAAATAGATCATCGACTCGAAATCGGGTCGAGCGAATTGAATACCAAGATTGCGTTCGAAAATCTACTGTTACACAACCCGAATATTTATTTTATCCTTGTTATTCATCGAATATTGAATAAAGATAAAACATACTTGAAGTTGGCAGTCAAGTTTTGGAACGCATCCCAGGTAGAACATAGAATCGTGATTGAGTTATAATGATATCATAGAATGTCATCATGATATCATTTATCACTTAAAAATGAACATATGAATGACAATTAAATATTAGACCATGATGATGTCTTTATGTTATTGATTTCTGCGTTCTACTTAAGTATACAAGTATAATGAGTCTTCATTAGCATATGTAAACTTTCAGCAAATTAATGAATCAAACATATTTGCCTTGTTGAAAAGTTGTTTCCCGAGTAAATGAGGATGGATTGAAATGAATTGAAATTTTATCTATCCGAAAGCGTATTTTAAGAAAAATATTTTTTTTTATTAAATTGGATTAAAAAACTGTATTTCCTATTCAAAATTTTGAATTGAGAAGTATTAATATCACAAGGCAGAGAAAAAAAA
The DNA here is from genome assembly GCF_000204515.1 of Acromyrmex echinatior. The sequence goes on along the minus strand of NW_011627094.1, from coordinate 665,761 downwards.
GCTGATATAATTTTTTAATTGAAAGAAATGTACTTCATGCAATTTCTATAAATGAGTAAAAATATATTCAGATTGAAAAAGATTCATTTTAATGCAAATTTCTGAAAATCTGAATCCATTTCAATCTATTCTCGCTTACTATAGGTCTGAATCTCGATATAAAAATTTTTATTTTCAATAATCTCTAATTTAAAATATGAATTGGAAAATATATATTTAGAGAATATGCATAACATATGTATATCTTGCATATAAGACACAATAGTATGAGAGATTAGATTAGATTATAGATAGGAATTAGATCTTCCCATCAAATGAGAATGGATTAAAATGGATTGAAATTTTTTTCTATCGATTTTTTCTATCCGAATGCGTATTTTAAATAGCGAATATATTTTTTTTGGATTTAATTGGATTCAATTAGATTCAATTGGATTGAAAAACTGCATTTCCTATTCAAAATTTTGAATTAAACAGTATTCACAATTGTGTTTGTGTTTGCACAGAAAAAACTAATATTATTTTTAGATTGAAAAGTATAGAGATATGCTCCATGCAATTCCTATAAATGAATAAAAATGCATTCAGAATTGAAAAGCGTTCGTGGATCAATATTTCTGAAAATCTGAATCCATTTCAATTCATTTCAATCCATTCTCGTTTGTTGGGTATCGATTCCAAAATTCTTTAATCCTTTTTTATCTATTTCCTATGACACATCTTTTAAGCATATACTTTTTTAGCTCATAAAGCGAAAGTTTAAAGTAATAAATTTAAAAGTGAGCCTTATTAGTGCGCCACGTGATAAGTGACAGATGTCACAGTTCCACCCACGTGTAATATTCTGTAGGTATACTTTTGCAATCGCGGCAATGACGAGAATCAGTCGCAACTATCGTAAGATCGTAAGGTTGGTAGACGTGGTTAGTCACTTTTATCGACACGGATGACGGAGAACGGAGTGGCCACTTGGCCAGAGATGATAAAGTGTACATAACAGAAAATGTCACATTACTTTCGCGACAGGTGATCGACTATCGTATGGCCGAGAAATCGGTAAGTGCAAGATCAAGATGATCACTCACATCAGTGCCTGTCACCTTTGGCGTCTTCGCATTTCTCGTGGACCGTTGTTTCGACATTTCACGCGTGACGATTAAATACTTGCAGCCGCTCTTTAACCGTGTAACCATGTGCTTTTCGTGAAATCGGTTATCGTCCGCTCACACAAAGATTGAAAGTATACAAGCGATTCTTCCCGCGTTATTATTGCCTTGGAATGTCGATTATTTTGAAGTCTCCTAACCTGAATCTTAATAATTTTCACGATTCCGCGCATGTCAGGCTATTGCCAACTCAAATATAGTAACGTAACAAAATGCTCACTAATTTTGAATACAGAGAAGCATACAGAGATAATAAAAGTCAAATGAAAAACTCGCGAATAACAATCGAGATTTATTATATCTCAGATCAAACATGCCGAAGAAATTTGTGGGTGAGAATAGCAAGGCGGTTGCTGCCCGGGCTAGAAAAGCAGCGGCCAAAGAGGCCGAAACTATTAAAAAAGCGCAAGAAGCTGAAGATAAAGCGTGGGAGGACAATGATAAGCAAGTATTGAAGAAGAAACAAAAACAAGTACGTGTCTTAGAATTAACTAAAAATTAATTTTAAATGCAATTTAGAATAATTTGTAATTTTTTAATGTTTTTTTTATTATTTTGAGATATCAATTGAACATTCTTAAAAAGACAACTACGTCAGTATTAGAAACGAGTAATACACATTTTATTATATTCAGGAAGAAATCGAGAAAAAACGTCAACAGCAGTTAGAAAAAAAAGCTGAAGCAAAAGCCTTGCTCGAAAAGGAAATGGCAAATATAAAAATTGGTGGCAAGCAGCCTGCTTCGAAAATTACCAGAGCCGAAATCGTTGCTATCACTGAGAAACGAAATCAAGTGGCTATGAAGAAAAAGGAAGAGGAGAAACCGATCGAGGAAAATTTAAACAGATTGATTTTGGAAGGTGAAACGGCTCATGGTATAGACGAGGCTATATCTGTTTTAAGGTAATTAAATTACGTTCTCTCTCAAGACATTAGAATATAATCTGTATAAAATTTATACACAATCTTGGCTATAAATACAAAGCATCCTCAATTTAATGTATTTTTTTTTAACTACTATTGTTTTTTTAATTACTATTTTAAAACGTAAATATTGTTTTTTTTTAATTATTATTTTTTTAAACTATTTTAATTTATTTTTATATAGAATATTTACGTCAATTTCCGAAAGTGCTTTATATTTATGGCCAAGATATAATTACACTATATAATTACAATAATAATTAAAGCTTTGGAAAATCTTGATATTTTATATTTCCAAAAATATAACAGTTAAATTTAATTTTTCTCGTTTCTTATCTTGTTTCATTTTCTTTTCAGCACAAAAGATCCTGAAATAGATCGACATCCAGAGAAACGAATGAAAGCCGCGTACGCGAGCTTTGAGGAACGAATGATGCCGATAATTAAAGAACAAAATCCTACTTTGAGATTGAGTCAGTTGAAACAGATACTTAGGAAAGAATGGATGAAATCGGTTGAGAATCCACTTAATCAAACGTTAAATCGCTGACGATCATGGTGATATCAAACGAGCGTGACACGCATCGTCGACTGATTAATTATTTAATTTTGTTAAAATAAATAACATTGCGATGTAATCATCTGTATACAATTTTTATTTGTAAAACATATAACTTATAAAAGTACTGTATGAAAAATAACGATATATAAATCATCTTTGGTAAATCTATATGTTATTCCATAGCCTCTGTTTAATATTTGCTAGATCACTTTGAATAACTGTTTTCTGGCATAAGAGAGTAAAATAACATTTTAATAAAACTTACTTATTTATTTTAAATGGGGAGGCATGATATACAATTTATTTATTAAGAATTCTTAGGTTAGATATTAGATTTAAGTTCAGTTTAAAATGGAAAACATCTTATAGACATATTGAAGTCACGGTTCCGATTGACACTTACAATGTTTAAGAATCATTTCATTCTTATTATTTATCAAATATTAAATAAGGATAATGATGCTTATGTGCATTGTAAGCGTGAATCAACTCGATTAAAAATTTTGAAATAAGTTATTTTAAGTGATCTAAACAAATGAGACGTTTCGTATTCATTTTATCTGTACATTTTCTTCTGTATACATCTGTACAAAACTTGGCACATTTTTACGAGGCCACACGAACTTCACTGATTTATTCTTATCGTTTAATTGATTCGAATTAAGTCTTCTTGACTTGTATCTTACTTTTTCAGTTAAATATTATATTTGACTGAGATAATTAAATTAATTAATTGAAATAATTTGTTAATTGCTTAAGTCAATGCAATTTTGGTATAATATAGTATTTTAGACATTTTTTTTAGAATCAGGATATCGCTATTGCCATTTTTTGTTCTTCCACAAATCTATAAAACAATGTATCATATGATTTAGTTGTTGAGGGCATTCAGTCATTGGATTATGACCAGCCATTGGAATAGCTTCGAGGAAAGCCTTCACCATTGTCTAAAAAATTTAAGATAAGATCAAATTCAGATCAAGATTATTTTTTAAAAAAGTCATCATCAGTTTTATATATATATATATATAAAAAACTTCTATATTTATATTTTAGATAATATATTTTTTATTTATGTATATAATATTTAATTGGATGATAGGTCACATGATATGAACTTACCCTTTCCATTTGACATTCTTGTACTAACGATACTTTATTGTCTCTTAATCCATGTATTAGAAGCGTTGGTGTGCATACCTTCCTGTGGAAGGCATAGTCACCTTGCGGCCAATTCATACCTTTCAATACGTATTTCATGTGCGAAGGCCACTGTTTCATCGATTCTTGACCGCAATAAGGATGCTGTCGGCCTCGCGCGGAATAGAGAATATCTCGATGAAAACCGCACATCAGCAGAGGCGCGAGAATCGCCCTGAGACAGCAATGGCCCGCGCATTCTGTGCTTGGTGGAGCAAGAGGAGTCGGACCGCCACCCGATATTAGCACAAGTTGATGAATATTATTATCATATTTACAAGCTAATGCTGTAGCAAAACTGCACCTGAAATTTATACAAAATGTTCACAGATATCGTACTGTAAAAAATAAAATATTAATTTTAAAACGTACAGTGGATTTTCTGAGACATGCAAAAATATTAAAATTAACACAAAAATGTTAAAAAATATCTTTATTAACATTTTATTTTTTACATAGTGCAATTTTATTAATTGCCAAAATATAAAAAAAATTTAATAAATTTAATATAAAAATAATATAAATCTAATATAATAAATCTAATATAAAAAAACCTTTTTTTTTTTATAAAAGTAATTGTTCGAGACAAATTATGGAAAAGTAAAAAAAAATATTTTACAATGCACAGTTTTAAGCAAACAATATCTTACCCGTAATTATGTGCGACTAAGACGCACTTCTCCCCAGGTTTAAAAGCGTAATACTGTAGAACAGCGTCCAAATCTTTGAATAATTTGTTGAAATGATAATCTCTAGAATGTCTGGGCGCTGAGCTCATTCCGTGACCGAGCATATCGGGAGCAATGCAAGGATAACCGAGAGAAGAGAAATACTGCAACTGATGCTCGAAAACTTCTGCCGAGGAACCAAAACCGTGTAGAAAAACTATAGTTGGTTTTTTATTTCTTCGAAGCGTTACCGAATCGCGGAGACTTAATTTGATATTTTCCTGCGAAGAGATTTCATCGAATTCCATCCATTTCTTCTTGTAATCTTTGAGCTCGATAGAAGGGCTTTCCGTCCTTAATTTTACATCAATCTTTAATAGAGTCTTGTCATTTGAAGATGAATCTCTGTCGTTGCTTTGGAATTCTAGGCGTAGTTTCTCGAAATTACAATCCACATTAGCAGTATCTTCCAATCGCTCCACTTTCCAATCAGGATCTGTCGATGGTGCCTCAAGTTTAGACGAAGTTAATTCAATCTCTTGAGAATCAATCCCACGTTCTCCTTCTATTGGAACCGCTTTTTGCAAATTTTTTTCAAGACTATCTTCTTCCGAATTATTCATTGAAGAACCTCTTCCCAACTTCTCATCAATGATTCGTAAAAGAGACTGCTCAAAGCTGGGTTCTTGATCAGGTAACTGAAACTCGATAGTCTCTACGCTATTTATTCCAGAATCTACACAATCTAATTTTTCCGAAGGAATTCTTTCTGTTGGTATTCCAAGGTATAAACCTGCTATCCCAAAAATAGTACAACAGTAGAGAAAAGTTTTATTGTGTGAAAAGAATATCTATAGAAATTCTTTTATTAATGAAATAATAAATAATCTTATTTTTTCTTAAATGTATCGCTTACTGTGTTTTCTTGCAGAACAATCGAAATCTAGAGAAGCTAGTTCATCAGTCGAACCAACGAAAGCGGGATTCACATAACCCTCGCTTATCGAAACTCTGGCGAATTGACTTTTACGTTCATTTTTTGTAATCCATTCCTCCTGCGTCTTATCCTCTAGAAGACGAGGATTAATATCGATAAAGGAGTCATCTCCGTCCTTCTTGATCGAAATTTTCTCTTTGGATTTATCGGACTGTGATCTTATCAAATTATTTTTCGTTCGCTGCCAAGAATGTTGAACATTATCTTTCTCCACACTAATTATATGCTTAACGGTATCATCAAGTACCTCTTCCAAAAGTGTATTGATATATCTATAAAATTTATTTTTTTTTATTTTTATATACCTATATCCAAAATAATGCTTCTTAATTTATCATATAGTAGGACTACGTTTATTTGCATTTAATTTACACAAACAGGTTTATACTCAATTCCAAATATACACTCATAACTAAGCACTTATTAACCGATCCATTCAGATAATAAGAGTTCGACGTACTTGACTTCAGTTTTCGAATTTAACAAATTTGAACATCAGCTATTATTATTGAAACTAAAAAGAATTGATTGAAAGAAGAGCTAGTGAGCCTTTATTATTTGAATCATTCGGTTATCGGAACAGTCTTGTCCCCTGATGACATGTTCAAATAAATGAAGTTATACTGTAATCTAGAAAAAGACGAAGAAAAATAACAGGCATAGAGTATTTAGGATATATTATTATTTTATTATTAAAAATGTTTAACGATAATTAAGAAAAATTTTTCACGTTTCATTTTTATCCAAATTTGTATCAGTTGAGTTTATATAATGGACTTACCTTTCTAAATCCTTGACAATTTGTTGTTTGGCGTTCTGTTCGAACGGTTGGCGATCAATCATTAATGTCGAAGATATCGTCGTTTCGTTTGCGCAATCAGAAAGCTCTGAATTGTCCCGTACTAACTTTTGCAAATTCACGGAGACCCTTTGCTCCAATTCCTCGATTCCACGCGCGTTCTTCTCGGCCTCGCAGAGACTTGTTCGGATGTGATTTAATTCCGCGGATATTATTTGCTCTTCGGTGGTGCTCAACGCGCTGGCGGACTGGCGAAAAGAACACCTGCAATTTCCGGACGGATGCGGTCTCCTGGTCCACCGATTAAAGAAATTGTCGTTGACCGATTCCGGCCGGTCAACCGCCGTCTCATAATACCAGCCGCTCTTCAGGGTCGGCTTCAGAACGCGAAGCGTGCGTCGCGGTGCCACGATAAAAAAATCGCAATCGGGCAACTCGATTCTGCCGGGACTGACTCGATTCCGATTCCTCCAACACTCGAAAACCTTGCCGTACCAAGGAGACCCCACTGGAATCTCCTCTTTCTCCGCTGCCATCGTTTCTTCTTCGAGATCCGCGGCCGAATCATAAATACATCAGTATAGCCGATTTTCGAACAGCCGAATACACGACTGTCATAGCTCCAGCATGGTTGCTAGTTCCTATTTTCTGCCTATAAATGAATGATACAATTCGATGATATAATTAATGTGTTTAAATTTTATGTATCTAAATAACAGTTATTAATAGTTTATATTGCTTTTCAATATATTTCCCTTATAATTTTCTAAACTAAATATAAATAAAAAGTATCTATGATCAATGATTTATTTAATTATATGAAAAGTTTCGTATTCAGGTCCATTTTTTAAATAAATTTACAATTATAAAAAGATAACAGTCATTGATTTTAATTAACTATATATTATATCAGTAAAATTCCTGACAGTTGCTCTGAATACCATTCCGCTTAGATTGCTAACGTTGTAATTATAGATCAACGAGTTTTTATTGCGCAAATATAAGCGACTTTCTCAATTTGCAACACTTTTCCTACGTATTCCCTGTACTCAAGCGAGAGATAAGATTTCTCCACAAAAAAAAAACGAAAGCGTTCTTTCCACGGTCGAATAATTCGAAACAACTTTGAAGGCATATTACTTTCAAACAATGAAATTTATTCGGATACCCGCATGAGTTTGAATTTGTTTTTAAAACGAGTTATATTCTCGTGATAATGAAACTTTGAATAGCGACTGTAAGTTACAAACAATAACTTAAGCTTACAAAAGGACTTTAACCGATTAGCTAATTATAGCATTCTTTTACAGCAACGTAAGTGTAAGCTATCTCTCTCTCTCTCTCTCTTTCTATCTATCGGAATATTATTATTTAACCATACCAGGAAAAGTATAACGTTAAAGCGTATATGTAATGATGAGCATATGCTTTTATTGCGCATATAATTCAGTGATTTCACTTTTTTTCGTAGAACTGTGCTATTGAATATGTTCGTAAATTTTTAAAAGCTTAAAAACCTCTGAAAAAAAGCGCTTAACAATAAATAAGACATGATAATATCAATTTATAATATATATATTAATCTGATTGGATTTTCTATACACAAACGATTTTGACCAAATCTTTATGCAGAGAGAGAGAGAGAGAGTCATATTTTTGAAATTATTAACTAATACTATTTGGATTTCGATCATAAAATTTTTTACATTTTACATTGAAAAATTGATTTGTCACAGTTACCAAATACATTTAGTTATGGATATTTGCTAAATATTGGATATTACTATTATTATATTTGATAATAGCTATTAAATATTTATTAATTTAGTTATTTAATAACTTTTGTCCATAATTGAATCAATTAAGTAATTTGATAATTTATCAAATATTTAATATATATCACTATTTAAACTATAATTTAATAAATATTGTTAAATCACTTAATTTAATTTTCGGCAAATATTACTACGTAATTCAGTTTATTTAATTATTATATAATATATAAAATCTAGAGAAAAAAAATAATTATCCAAATATTATATAAAGTAACACGAATGCGCATTGATTCATGGAGAAATCTCCACGACAAACGTTTTTAAATCATTTTTCGAGTGTATCTGAAATAGACGATTATACCTTAATAATTTTATGCATTCAATATAATAATAATAAATATAGATATTCGAATTTAGATATGTGATAATTTCTGATACTAAAAATAATTTATCATTCAAAATCACATTTTTCGAGTGTATCTAAAATAGACGATTATACCTTAATGATTTTATGGTATAATTCGATATAATAACATATATAAATATTCAAATTGTGATATGTAACAGTTTCTAATACTAAAAATAATTTATTCAGAATAATAAGGCATAATAATATAATATAATTTTAAAGAAAACAGAAATTGTTTACATTATTTATAGCACAAATGTATTACTTTAAGTTTTAGAAACTCATTTTCAAGCTTATGTTGAATACAGGAAAATAATGATATCGAATGTTATTTTCACATTTTAGGTGAAGGATGATATTTCATTTCAATATTCGATATTTAAAGTTATAAAAAAATAAGTAATAAATATAAGTAATAACAAAAATTTTACAACAGTTATCAAATATCTTTTTTCTCACAATCACAATTTGCTAAAATATATCGCAAGTATTATCACATTTGAAAAATAGTAAACAAATTAGTTCAATAAATCAAATTTTATTCAAGTCTATTAGATTTAGTTCATTCAAATTAAACAATAATAATTATTACTATATATCAAATACGATAATACTTGCGATATATTTTATTTAATGCTATTAAAATTTAGTAATAATTATTAATGTTTAATTTGAATGAACTAAATTTATAGTAGACTTGAATAAAATTTAATTTATTGAACTAATTTGTTTCCATTTTTCTATTTAACTAAATTATTTAGTAATTGTTAATAAACATTTAGTTGACACTATTTCACCAAAACATTTAATAACAGATACTATTATCAAATCCTTTTTTCGGAGTAAAAAATATGGGAAGTCGATTATTTTCGAAAATGCTATCTTACTCCGAAAAAAAAAAATAAAGTACCTAGAAGATCTTTTCTACATATATTTGATTCTTACGATCTTTAAAGATCCAACACCAAAAGATATTTTACAGAAGTATCAATTACCTTCCTAAAACGGAGCAACATGTGCGTAACACAACACCACATACGCTAGTCTAGCGAATGATACCTCACGACACTGAATATCAAGGGAGAAAACGGACGCAACGTAGAAACGTTCACTTCGATCGTCAGAGTCTTCGCGAGAGTTTAACAATTGTTCTGCGACAATGTGATGCGTCCAATCAGTCGCGTCCTACCGACCACTGTGTTTTCGTCAAGAAGCGTCAACGACACACGCGATGATGGTGATGATGATGATGATGATGATGATGGTCCGTCAGGACGCGGGCGTCGTCCATCGGAGTTCGCTGTCGCACGGACTCTCGTCGAATGGTACCATCGCGGCGGGGCGTCGCGCATTTTTTTTTTCGTGGGCGTTTCTCAGCCGGCAAATTAAGTCGGGAAAATTGAGGACGATTAATACTTGAGGCACGCAGCACGTCGGCTCACACGGCGGCCATTGTACGTCTCGAACACACGGATGGAGCCAGTACGTTCAAGAGAGAGCGAGACTCGCTGTCCCCCTACCATCGGGGAAACCGTTCGTATACAGGGCGTTTAGAAAATCCGCATCTTCACCTGTCTCTAGTTCGGTTGAAATCCCTGTTAAATGGAATGTCTGCGACATGTATTTGTTGAAGACCATATTGTATATTATTGTTAGTAAACCGTAATCTTCAAAGTTACTCGAATGACATAGTACTTGAAACGTCGTCTCTCAAGCAGAACAATAAATCACGATAACGTCAAAATTATTAATCCAAGACATTAAAATTATTATTATACTGACTGTTGATTAATAATCATTTTGGAGTCATTTTGATATCATTTTGATTTGTGCTTTGCTTGGATCAAAATTAATATCATTTAATAATAATAAAAATCGGAGAAACGATCGACGTATCAGAGATTGAGTGAACTAATTCTTACTTTGTCGCCACCCTTTAATGAGCCTTTCGTCAACAGCTTTGTACATGTAACTGGTAGCGGTACTCTCCCTTGAATGGAGACTTCCATGACCGGAAGAGACCTTATAAATCGCAATAAATCACGTACGTGGATACGAGCGTGAAAGATTTTATAATCGTATGACCTATTAAAGTGGTTCACAATGATCGCCACGAATACAAGTACAGTAAATAACTGTACTAAAGTGTCGAATCAGACCGAAAAAATGGAGTACATAAAAAGAATAAAATTGATAAAGCAATTTTCAGCTGCAATCAGGCTGTTCAAATAACAGTTCGTTCCCAAGAATGCAAGGATAAATTAAAATTCCAAAAGCGTATTTATTCGCGCGCGACTTTATCGATGAGTAATGTAAATAAAAACGATTTCCTGCTCTATAATTTCCAGAAGATTATGATAAGAGCAAAAGTCACTGAACTCTATTCGAAGTAGTCATTTCATCGCTCGATATTTGCAACTAGGAGATGGACTATTTATTTTTGAAATATTATATATAGATTCAAAATTCTAATTAAGGTGGTGTATATTTACAGAAGTATTTAATTTCGTTCGATCGTAACAAAGCGAACATTCTGCGAGCAATTCTGTTATATCAAATCACGATTAACCAACATAATTTCTTTAAGCGCGCATAAAAAAATTTCGCGCGGTAGTGCACACATGCGGGGTGTAATGACACGTTTTGAATAAATGTGTTTGCGGAACAAACGAGTTATGAGATAACGCTCGAGAAACATTATGAGGTGAAGAAAGGTGCAAGTCAAGATGTCTTAACGCGAACAACTAGAAATAAAGATGCGTTGAACACTAATTTATTTCAAACGCACCGATATAAGGTATAAAAATCCTTCCGTCTTTTATTTATTTCTTTGTATTGCCAATGACTGTGATCAAAGTCCCGCTACAAATGCTTTGAAGCGTTTGATGGACCAATTAGAAGAAAGAGTTTTACAACCTGACCAATTAAAAAATACTTCAAAGCATCTGTAGCATCACACTGACCGTACCCAATGTTTGTTCAATTATATATACCTAACGATTGCACCGTGTGAATATCATGTCTGCGGATGGCGCCAATATTATCATTACGAAAGTGTGTTTTAGCAGTTTGCAACCCCTGCCTTCGTTACGCCGCGCCGCGCCGCAGCTTTCGAAGAGGATAGCGGACGACAGCCTCGCAGCGGCCGGTGTTCGCGATAAGCAGTGCAAATTTAACGTTGCACTCCGTTGCCAAGAGGCAGATAACAATTTACGCGTTAATATATTAGCCGACGTGCGTATCTTTACGAGGGCGTGCGGTGCAAACATTTCCAACTAAGACTTTGACAGCGCAAATGTCGGTAATGGTCATTAACCCCGCAGCCCCGGGTAAGCGGCTTAAGGTATAAAGGGTTGTCGCTCATCCCGCCCGATTACTCCGTTCAGAGAACTCGGCGCTATGGAAGTGACGCATTTGCTCGTCGTGTATCTTCTCGTCGGTTTGAGCACGCTGTTAGTGCACGCTGAAAGAAATGCCGAAGTCGGCGGAGCCACCGAGGCACCGATCACCGAGGATCAGCAGAAGGTGTACGATGAATGCCGAAATCCGGACTACAAAAAATACGTAAAGTGTTTAATGAGGCCAAAGAGACACGGTCATCACACGAACCACGGAGACGGGCCGGAAACTGGTAGATCATCAATCGCTATAACAATTGAGATAAACACGGGAATTCGCGTGTCGCTCGGAAGCGCTCCGTTCAGACATGTTATGCAACTGCAGCTGTTGCACGATCACTTAGAAAGATAAACCGTTGCATTAAATTAAAATTACTGGATCTTTTATAACGTAACGCAGTTACGCAACACGGTTGATCGTTAGCGCGACTTTCAAGTACGATGGATAAATATAAACGCGATATAAATATATCCGTGATGGACTTTTATTGTTATACAGTTAATTATGTTTAATTATACACCGTATTATCCTCGTTCTGTTTGTTTTGTTCGTGTTACAAGAAAATTGTGCCTTACTATTGTAAACGATAAATTCTACAGATTCCATTCATTGTCTGGAAACGTGTCTAAAAAAGTGCGAACATCACTTGGATCTCGATTGCGAAAAAAAATGCGGCTACTGCACGAAAAGAACCAGGCACAGACATCAGATCATTACGGAATACGAGGCGGAATGCGAATCGGGAAACTGCGGTCCATCCGGTGCCGGATTAAGGACTACTAACATAACGACGAACATCGGCATTAATAATGTCATTAATCCTTTCGGGGGCGGCGGTGGTAATGTTACTGGAATCAATATTTTTGGAAATGGTACTGGGTGGGGTTTTCCTCCAGGAGCCTGCTGTCGTGAGTCAAAGCCTCTATTTATTAATACAGAATCTAATGACACATCATTTTCCTGAAATGCAATTTAATGGATAAAGAACATTTTAATAAAGTTGGCATTTGCCTCATTTCCGATTTACAGCACCGGGAGGTCCTTGTCCTCCTGGTAGTCCCCCCTGTTACCCTGGATCAATACCATCGCTTCCTATAGTACCTCAAATCTCGTTAGTACCGCAAATTACATACGGAGTAGGATTCGGAGCCACAGGTGGTTGCGCGTACAATCAGTGGCTTTGTATTCAACAAACTGGCGCACAGGTAGACATACCGTATCGAGAGTTAGAAATATTCTTTTATATATTAAAAGATGATGTAATAATCGCAGTTTCCAAGCGTGCAGCCCGATTGCTCTGGATGCGGCAATCCTGTCTTACGCTACAAGTGTGACGTAAATTGTTACGCAATTCACGACATAGCAACTAAATCACCTTGTAAAAGTCCAGAATGCATTGGTGGTGAGCGCTTATTATTAATTCATTAATTAACATTAATTATCGTTAATTAATTTAAAATGCGATTTCTTTTTTTTTTGTTTGTCATTAATAATGATACTATTTTTATTTATACGCGCGTATATAAACGTAATATTATTATTTTATATTTTAGGCTCCACGTAAAAATATGTCGGATTTATTAAAGGCGACTACTAGAAACGAAGAATATTTTATTAATCACTGATATTGTTTATATTTATACAATTTATAGTTCATGCTAACAATGGTGGACTTGATAAAAAATTGTAGTCATAAAGTAGCCCTAGATTTACCTAGATAAAACAATTCTTCATCTATTATAATTATCTGTATGATCTGTTTCTCAACATTAACTTATATGAAATAAAGGCAGTCTTATTTTTCTTTTAGAAAATCCTTGCTTCGACTTGATGTTCACGTTGAAATATCGTTGATGAATATGTTGGCCGGTTTTATAATATAGGAAAAAGTATATCGATGAGAATGCGGCCATGTATGTATGGTTGTCAATCTCTTGGCGCAATAGAAGCAATTTTTATTACGATTAAATACTTACTATTAAAATTATCTATCTAAATTAATTAAATTATAAAACAATGAAATGAAAAATAATGGCTCATATGTTTAAAAATTAATCAGAACAAGGAGTTACGAGTTAATTAAATTACTTTAATGCTAATCCAAAATTATGTATAATTATAAATAAATTTTCCGACCTGTTTGCGATTGTAAATTTTGTACCACTTTTATTACCAGCTGTTCTAATATTTATAATGATCTCATGTACAGATCGAAAATGTTTGTAATAATAAATGATATTTTAGATTAAAATAATTTAATTGGCTCATGTTTTATGATTGAGTTAAATTATACATTTCTAACGAATGTAGAATCATAATGAGGCTCGAAAATCCGTTATAACATAAAACGGTTAAAAAAACGTTCACAAATCCATTATTTAGACATACGGTTGAAAATAACGTTAGAATGTAATGTATGTAATGCAAGTAAATAAATGAATGGTCATATTGAAACTACAGACGCAATTGCAAAATTTGTCTTGCATTATGCGTAACGCATCGGCCGTCATTGGCGCGCCGATCGCCGGCATCGACTGCATTGCGTGGACAAGCGATGTGCTTTCGAACCCCTACGGACAAGCGAGTACGAGAAGGCTCCATCAGGTGTCAAGGTGGGAACAGGTGCTGGAAGCGTAGAGCCGCAATATTCAGGTGCACCGTAGCGAAAGACTGTGACATTACGACGGTTACGAGAAGACTGAGTACAAAACGAACGGAATTGTTTTTTATTCCCATTTTTCAACGTACCTCAAAGCGGGAAGTTGAAAAAGATTTTCTCCAAGACGATCATTGATACAAGAACGAGAAAGATTCGACATAATTTTCCATAGTCGTTGGAATATTATTTTGACACCGATGCTTGTGTAGATAAAAAGAAATGTTAAATGATTTTCTGATCAATCTATTGGGTGAAGTACACGATGCGAGTAATTTAATTTTTTGTTTTTGTCAGAAAATTATTAATATTTTTTCTGTGAACCAAAATAACAACTTAAGAGCAATTCGTATTTACGATAATTACCTGATCACTTTACCATTATCGTGTTCGTACCTACTTCGTGAAAAGATTCCGTGCATGAGTTCGAGCTGCCCAAACAAAAAGTACTTACAATCGTGAACCTATTACCTGCCTTTCGCAATGCACCGGCTTCGATAAGGTTGGATAGCGAAAGTGCTTGTAGCATCCCGAACAGGCGCAGCGTGGGAATAGCAACTTGTTTCTCCTACTACCATCTTTCTTTCAATTCCAAGGCGTGGATGGATCCCTTTCTAAGAGATCTAAGTGCGTCGTTAACTCTTGCCGTGTTCCATGGATAACATGGTGAAGATAAAAATTAAATATCACCATGGGAAAGGAAAACGGTTTTTTTTTTATCGATTATCGATTTTTTTTAACACGCGCTAAATGTTAACCCCTTTTCCTTCGCATCTGCAAACATGTCGGCGTCTCGTTGTGGCATAGAAAATTATATAACATAGAAGACACGGATTACAAAATTAATTACAAATATGTCATGTTTATCCTTTTGTATAGTCTATTGGAACGTAAGGCTGAAGCGCCATTGGTATATCATCGGGGAGACCCGGAAGCAATATTCTACGAGAGTATTTCGCGTGAGGAACGTGTAAATGCAATATTTTACCAGTATCGATACGTACCTACAACTACGCTAGGCGGACTTGCCCTTAAGCGACGCCTTCCATCGTTATTGTATTGTTAGAATAGACAGCTAGCCAATACGTACACACGATGCCGTCACCGTATGCACTACGTTATGCCATACCAGTTTCTCGAACGATAAGAATGCAACGTTTCCCTCTGGCGGGCCGGACAGCGTGGGCTGCCCTGCCTCCGAACAATCAAATTTACTGCGAGCGCAGAGGATTGTTCCTGTTATTTCAGCCCACTCCTGCGCGAGCATCCGCCAATCAATTTCTTCTTTCGTTAATCCTTTTAAAAATTCTTTTTATGTGTTGGACATACAAGATTTCTTTTCGCGTTAGACAAGATCTCTATAACTTCTTTGTTCTTGATAAAAATAATTAGTACCGTTTTAGTACGGAAAAAATTAGAGTTGTAATCCAGGTAGAACCATAATAAGATCAAGTAGAAATGGCATCAAGTAGAAATTACTTTAGGAAAAATCATAATGATATTATCCAATACACTTTTGATGATAATCTTGTGATGAATTCTTAACACATGAGCATTATGATTTTTCCTAAAATAACTTTTACTTAATGTTATCTTGATTTTGTATTCTAACAGAATATTAAGATTAGTTCATGGAAGACATTTTATGATCGATATATTGTCACCAAGCACTGAGGAAGTAACTTCCTCATTTCCTTTCTTTTTTCTACACCTGGTGTGAGGCTTATCAAGCGCATGACGGACCACCCACGGATATGTGCATCGAAACCCAGGTGGAACCATTAGAGCGAAAGATCGACTCGTATACCAGACCGCTAACATCCGTCGGTTGGTGTATCAAAAAGTCGTACATCGTCAAGCCATCAAGTTTCGTTCTATACAATATATTTTTTATAACTCTCCATCTATTCTACGTGTGTACTTTGCGTAAAAGGATTGAAGGGTACGCTGCATGATATTGCGGCCAACAATACGCTGCGCTCCTCCCTCCTCCCTCCCCTCCCCCCCCCCCATAAAGAACATTAAATTTTCACGGTTTGTGAACTTATTTCTCTGCTCTCAGGGTGCCTGAAGACGCCCCTCAAGGCGCGTGCCAAGTTCGAATGAGGCTTTTAATTAACTCGAGCACATGTCATCCGCGCGCGTCGACTTCCTGCGGTTAAGAACACTCGGCAAAATGCTAAATTAATGGAACATATGAGATAGGAAGTAAGACAGACAAAAATGGAGATCCTATTAACTTATTCCCTTCGCAGCTTTTATATATAGAACGTTACGTAAGAACGTATTATATGTGTTTGTGACTAACTGAAAACTGAAGTTGCTTACTTACTACGTCAAATAACTAATTGATTATTTATATAAGGTGGTTGTGTCATCGAGATCCTCGTCGGTTGAATAATTCGAGGAGTCACTGGTCCGTAAAATGACTACCGTGGGCATCGTCGAGAGCGAATGGAAGTTCGTTGGGGACGGCCCCCCAGTCAAGGGTTAGCAAAAGTCCGTTACAGTTATTCCTTGAAGTAATCGTTCAGTCGAGCACTCGGAAGACACTAATGAAATGACCGGTAATCGATTGAACGATGGTACGCATAAACATTCATCGTCCTGTTTTAGACTCGATACAATCGAAATTTTGAATATATATCACAATCTTTTTCAAGCAGTTCTAATGAGTGCAAGCAAAGTAGAAATGAGTGCCATCTGGAAATTCTAATTATCTTTGAAACGTTTACCATCTACGAGGCATATGACTCACGAATATTCTTATACGAATATTCTTATATGTAGATGCATCCATATTTATGAGTTACACTTACTATCTATACGTTAGTGAGTCACGTATGATTATATTATATAAAAATAATTGTAAGTTTAAAAATCAAAACAGAATGCGCAATTAATATATTGTATTAAAATGGAAAGAACATTTAGACGTTAATCAAAAATATTAGTTTTACATGCAGGATAAGTATAATACTTTTGTAATAAGATGCAGGCGAACCATTAAAGTACTATGCCATTAAAAAATGCTTAGTTATGAAGCTATTATGAATCCGTTACGATCGTCAAACGATAATCTTCATTTGTCGTTGTCCATTTTAACTATTTGTGTCTCCGAGGATCGCTCATTTTCCTTAATTGCACGGTGCGATGGTACGTTTAATTAGCTTTCTGATTGAGTCGATGAGAACAACAACCGCGCGTAACAGCAAGATATAATGATTGCTCCAGGATACTACAGTAGGGGGAATGATTACTTTATAGAGATACGGGTTACTGCTTATCGTTTACCGATTGCTAAATAAAGTCGGCGTCGACGTCGGCGTGGATTTTTTCCTTTTCGATGTCGATTTTAATTTATTCAAGTAGGTAACCCACGTAACCTGCCATGTCCAATACTATTGTTAATTTCTCAAGAGAATCGTAGGATCTGATATCCATAATCTTCCTGTAAATAAACTTCAATACATCGCTTCCTTATTTTAAAACTGACATGACTAAAAAAATTAAGTCCCAGGAAAGAGAAAAACTTTTTTTATCTTGACAGAAAATCATTGACAAAGAATATCGGAAGAAGAAGAATATATTCCTAAAGGATGATGAAATGTTATTTTTGTCATCCTTATTTCACAATCCTTGAAAAACTATTCTTTCAGAGTTGTAATGATTTTTTATAAAGTTAAGTAAATTCACTCTCTGTTGATAATTGGTTTACTTAATTCATTCATATTAATTCGACAATTGGAAAATAACATTTTTGAGTTGTGACATTTGTTAAGTAAAAAGTGATATGACAAACGAAAAGAACGACTATTGCTTTGCAAGAAGGCTTTTAAAAGAAATGCCTCTCAAAAGGAATCTTCCAAATCGGCTTACCATACGCAAGAGATCAACACTTTTTTGGCCGTCTCCATAAATCAACGGTCTATTGTGCGCGACATTAAAGTATACACATAGTGGGTATATCCGTGTTTGTGGTATTAATTTATCGCCTGCTTGATCGCATGTGAGATTAGTGAGAAAGGCGTGGGTCAACATCGAGGATTTCTTAAGCGCCAGGGTTTCGTGGTCTACCTGCGCGGTCTACGTTTTTAGATTAGCGCTTCTGGATGACACGAAATGTGTTGGACACTGGGTGTTGGATTCGCTGTTGCGGTCAACTTTTTTTCTGTAACGAGAGAAACCAGACTTTTACAGTTGTATCGATAGGCACCCTCCACCGTTCGCTCATTTTCCCAGCTCGCCAGTAGCCATGGCGGATTACAAGATGAGTCCATGGTAGGAATCGCGTAGAGAGAGCGCTTTTTGCTCGGCTCAAGGCCTCGGTGAGAGATGTGAATGAATCTAGAACCTGTTTCTCTCCCCACAGGTTCTTCTCACACTTGCCCGACTTCTTTGCACGGAGTCGCGCAATACGCGATAATTTTACTGAAAATAGCATCACCAGCACTTTTTTCCGCATCCGGATTTAGTATACATTATAGTATACTAAAGCTCCTCACTGTTTCAATATTTTAGGGAGCCGAAACATTTCTTCTTTCATTTCCATTAAACGCGCGGCCATAGAGCTTTTTATCAGCTGCATCAAAATTGGTTGCGAGTTAACGGAACGCAATGTTGGAAAAAAAAGACAGGAATAGTTCTATCATTATCATTTTATCATTGATATTGTTATGATATTATTATTATGGAATTACTATTATCGTTATTAATTATTAAAGGGAAGAAACGGAGACGAATAAAGAGAGTGGGAAAGGTAAAGGGATTGTATCCCCGTGCAGGTAGCGCCACGGGCAATCGGTGTTCTTGTGATACCGGCAGTTTCGAGCGAGTCCTGCCGGTGAACGTTCGTATGGGCTGAGCGAACGGGGCTTCTTCCCTCTCGTCGACCGGTGGCAGATATCGGTGCATCGTTCCTCCAGTGCTTGCTTGCGAGTTGCCTCTAAAGCAGAGCGTGTGATACGGCCGTATAGCAGTTGACCGTTTTATCGCTTATCAGCGCGTTTCCGGGTTCACCGGCGCGCGGTAAAATTAAGATTAGAATCGAGATCGGATCGGAGCCGATGACGCATCGTTTCATCAGCGGGATCATGTTCGCGCAGCGGAGGAGCATTAACGTTCTTTGATCGAAGGTAAGTCTCCGTCACGATATCTTTGTTTCTTCTCCTCAACACCGTCTTCATGCCATTTGTAATTAATAAATATATGCACACACATCTCTGCGCTTTTCAATATATCTTTTCGATAGATGATATCATGCTAAGGTGACTAACAAAGCTACTTTTTTCACTTTATATTAAATACCTATAAAAGTTATTTAATTATTCTGAATTATTAAATAACTTCTATAGTTGTTTAATTTCTCAGAATGTAATTTGAAAAATTGATTGCTTATTGGTAGAACATTGGAACGCTTTGTCTGCTCCTCTTTAGTTTACATTTAACCGTACTTAATGCCTAGATATCAACACATGCTTTCTTAGAGGACGTTGACGTATACAAACGTCACGTACATAGTCAGTTCCGCATAATTTAGAGCTCCAACACATTAATCTCCCATATACGGTATATGTATACGTAAATCATGGTGCTACCAGAAACCACCGGCTTTTAATTCGAGATTTCTATTATTGATAAAGATCAGTACTAAATTATCCTCTCCCTGTAATACAAATTACTGAACATTGATTGCGAACACAATTCATCTGAAAGTTAAGTCAAAATATTTCTGTTATTCTCGCAATGCTCTTGTCTGCTTATCCAAATTACAAATTGCACTAAACAATTGTAAGTTAGAAGTTATAAAAATTTGAAGCATTGTTTTTTATAATAATTCATATAATTGTATTAATTCATATAACTGTTGTACAAAGAAACATGCTGGAGTTTTTTTTTGTAATCATCTTTAATTTTAATATTCATTTAATTCAATTCTTGAGTAGAATAAATTAAAGTCAGTTTGCAGTCGCAAATAATACCTACAAACTTTTTATTTACTGTCTCTGAATTTATTCCATTTTGTAGAGAGATAAATATTTGTCTTTAAAAAAATACATTAACATACTAAAAGATTAATATCAGTTAATATCAGTTAATAAAGTTACGATGATCGTGATGCGTAAATTTTAATATGCTAGTATTCTTCTTAGTCAAACATCGTGCAATAAGTAAGTAAGAAATTTCTTCTAATAATTATTATTTTTGCGTCAGTATCACATTATTGATGAAAATCAAGGTTTTCTAGGTCATTCTAGGCATTATTAATGACGTATCATTATATTTTTCTCATAATACTCGAACGAATAACGTTAACCCTTTCACTGTGGCAATGATCCGTGACTAAGAAGCTGCGATACCTTGATGTTCACGGTATGTCGAATGCATACGCTAAGTACATCTACAGAATAAATCGCATTACTAACATCATACGCTGTGCACTATATCATTGATATCGTTTCATTGTATGTTATTGAATTATTACTAGGACAAAGTATATCATTCAAGTATACAAAATTGTCAATCTTATCATTTGAAATACAAAGTAGAAAATACTTTTATGTACTTCGCTGAAATACAAAATACAAACTGTATTTCAAATATTATATTTCAAATATAAGTATTTAAAATATGCCCAGCCCTGAATATTCGCAATATTCAAATAATAAATATCCGCAAATCGAAGCGTTACATTCTAAGTAAAGCAGTATATGTCGATGCGATAACATTCCAATCACACATAACAAACGCAGTAAAATCTATCGGAAATATTTTTTCGAGTAGCATCCAGCATCATTTGCAGCGAGCTTTAATATCGCAAGTCACGCGTAACCCATTTCGTTCGATCGTATCGAACAGTGTTAATACAAACAAGATAATTAACTGTCAGATGTACGCAGCGTGCTATGTATGCATTGCGAACTCACCTATTTCAAGATAACGGTATAAGATCGTAAGCGATGCGCGAGATGCATTACAGTTATGTAGTACGCCCGCTTTATTCTGCTGGGTTAAACACGCCCCTTTTGCTTTGACAGACAATCGGAAAATGCGATATTAAGAAGTTTAAGTATCCAAAAATTCTTGTATAAAGATTGACGCGTATAGAGAATGTCTACAAATTTCATCTGATACCGCAAATGTGGGTGACTTGGGACAGCAAAAAATGTTTGTCAAATTCAATCATGGAATCCATCCATGAGTTTTTAAAGGAAGTTAAGTTTAAGTTTGAAATTTTCTTTAGAGATTCATGGATGGATTTTCTATGATTGAATTTAACAAAAATACATGCTGTCCCAAGTCACCTACATTTACGGCATCTCATGAATATGTATTATATTAATGCACTACTCTATAAAATTTGAATTGGAAAAATAATAGCGATTTTAAATAATAGCGAGTTTTCTACCCCTCATAAGGGCGTGCAGGTGCATTTTTACCCTCCACCAGTACTCATGCTCATATGCATTTATATCAACCCATCATTTTCATGCGTCGCGAGGAGAAGTTGAATTTTGCCCACCGGATTCTCGAATCGAATTTTTCCTCACTTATAATTTAAATAATGTTGAAAAATACATAACAATAAGAATCTTATTAGACCGTATATGTGAGAATATTTCTTTAATAAATGCCTATTGAGCATCAAAATTTAAGTAATTTAGCTGTGTTTTTAAGTCAGTAAAATTTCGGCGCGCAGTTCAAAATGACTACAAAATTCACATTGAATTATTTAAGCATCAAAGATCCAGCTTCGATCGTTATGGACCTTTAATTCCCATTTCTTATTGATTGCATAACAATATGTATACATTAAAAGTGACTGTATTGCAAAAGCATTTGTCTTTGTTTTATGAAATAAGTTGATTGAAGACTGAATTTCTTTGGCTGTTATCGATCGATCACATTTTTTATCAAATTCATAAGCTATTCAG
Source organism: Acromyrmex echinatior (assembly GCF_000204515.1). The sequence continues at coordinate 643,271 of NW_011627094.1, read as the reverse complement.
AAAAAGATCGATCTGTCTGCGTTATTTGTAAAGCGAATGTATGCCAGACCGGTGTGTTCGAGGACACGCGGCTTCGGGGCCGATAGTTTTACTTTCTACGGGACGCCGTTTGGTGAAGAGTAAAAAAAATATGGGAGGGATACGGCAATTTTCGGAGAGGAGAGAAAAGAGAGAAAGAGATCTGTCGAACGACCGAGATATTTGCCACATTTTGCCGTTGGTGCGTGACACCGATTTCGTTCGGCCGACCTGTCGAATCGAATTTGTATTTTTCAGAACCAAGAACATAGTCGAGCCATATTGAGAACCGGATTTAGAACCAGACTTCTAATCGTACATAAAAAAAAGCTATAGTTAGCGGTCTCTCGTTATTATGTAGAGCTACACGATGAGCTATAATCGATGAAATGATGAGGGTGATGGGTAGTTATTGTCCCTCGTTCGCAAGGACAATAGACATCTGCTCCTTGGTGCATACAGCGCTTCCCGAAAGGCATGGCAGGTTCCCATGGCTGGTTGTGAGTCAGGTGTGCCTAACAGTGCAAACGTGAAAGCGCGAGTCCTGCAAAGAACATTATCAGATACCCGCATCTCTTTTTCTATTTCTATTTATACGTTTGTATATAACTGACTTTACATAAATCCCGTATTTAAGCAAAAAACATAAATTTTCAAGCTGCGATGGAAAACCGTTAAATCGTTTGCATTGAAAATGTATTTTTACAATGGCCAGTTTCTGTTATAGAGTGCCAGATTGTTTTGCATTTATTGATAAAACATATTTGTGCGAGCGTTAATTTTACCTTCCATATCTGGCAGTCATGAATTCATCGGAAAATGAAAAGACTGTGTCGTAATCCAAGTCCAAATTAGGACTTCGCTTTGGCTCCGCTAACAGCTTCGAGTCAACTGTTATTCAGTAACAGTTCGATGTAATACTTTTGTATAAATAAAATAAATTTTGAAAAGAAACATAAAATTGTCTCTCTCTTATTTATGAAAATTATAATAAAATAAAATTGACTAAAAACGACGATGATTTTATTTATTTGCGTAACTTAAAATTAGTTTACAGTAAAAAATTAGTTTACAGTAAGAAATTACTTTTCGAATTGGTGTTTCTTATAGATTTTTGAATGCTGAAAATGGTCACAAATACCAGCTCGTCAGGTCCAATATAATTGAAGTTAAATATCCAAAAAATGGCTTTTTAAAAATGATATTTGACATTTGTTTCTAAGAAAGTTAACATTATCTTGAAATTCCGATTAAAAATCATGAATGTATTTGTTTATTGCCTTTATAAAATGCATTTTTGTTTCAATATCTTACTCTTTAGTCATGCTAATGAAGGATTTAAGTGAGTTTTTCAGATAACAATTTTCCGCTTATGATGATAAAGTCATATATCTACAATTTCCAATGGCTATCGATACATATATATAGTCATATGCTATACTTTTTGTTTGAAACATTTTTTTTGGAAACATGTTTTTTTAGATATTCGAGATAACAATGAAAATTAGACACACACGCGCGCACTCTCTCTCTCTCTCTCTCTTTCTCTCTCTCTCTCATACATATACATATATGTACATACGTATATGTACATTTAGCGGAATCTATAACGATAAATTACATCAATAGTCACAAACTAGAAATTATAAGTATAATGATTTTATTATCACAGGCGGAAAATTTACTGTGTTACAATTAGAAAAATTCTATATTTAAATCTTTTATAACATGGAATAAAAATAAAATTTAAAAAATATTTTGTGTAAAATTTATTGTGTTACAATTAGAAAAATTCTATATTTGAATCCTTTATAACATGGAATAAAAATAAAATTTAAAAAATATTTTGTAGGAGGTGAATAATACATTTATGATTGTTGATACACTTCTAATCAGAATTTCAAGACATTATAACCTTTTATCAAATAACATAAAGAAAGCCATTTTTTAATTAAATTTCAATTGTTTCGGAAACATAACATGCCAGTGAAATTTAACTTGTGGCATCGTTTTCAACATCCAAGAATCTATAGGAAACACCTTCTTTAGTTTAAAATAATCAAAAAAAAGATATTTTTGTGAACTAGTGTAATTGAAAGCTTAGCTTGTATTTTTACAATTGTAAACAGATACAACATATTAGTTTTTTCAGAACAAAGAGTTTTGTTCGCAAAACCAGATAGATGAGTAGATTCTCGCTATACATACTCGGTGAATTTGCAATCGTGTAAATCGTACTGAAGATAGCAACCGTTACCTAGTCTCTTCCAGATACTCTCGACCAATGCTCTCGGCTAAAGTTTCAGTTTACGCAGACGTATTCTCTCTTAAACAATAGCGCGATAATAGTACGATAATGTGTTTTTCAAAATGTCTATTGCTCGTTCAATTTTATAAATTGCTAAACGTCGTCGTCAATATTGTTATTTATTTTTTTATCAGGACCTTCCGTTATATGATATTAAAATATGTAAATACAATTATATCCATTCGATAGTCATGAGCAACTTTGATAGAACAAATCACGTGGAAAAGGAAACGCAGTGCTAACGGAATGTGAAAAAAACAAGGAATAAGAAGAAGAGAACGTGTAAACGGGTTCATTGTCCGATTACCTACCTGCGATGCTCTTCTCGCGGTTCATTTTGCTCCTTTTTTTACTCAAAAACGCGGAACACACATATGTGCGAGCGACAGATGTATTGTATATGCGATGGCGACCGTTTTGTGGACGAGGGCTGACGTCACCCGACGACAAACCTTTCAAGGAAGTCCGAGGCTGTCTCGTGAAGTCTCCACCTTTCCCTTCCACGTTTCTCTCTTTTCTTTGCTTTTCTTACTCTATACATACAGGGTGTTCCGTAGAAATTACCGTAGCCGATACCGTAGGATCTTTAAATTTGATGTATTTCTCTTCATTTAATTTTCAACGTTATGAGTACTTGATATGAATGGGATACTCTAAAGAAAAAAGGAAGGAAAACAATAATTATACAACTGTTAGAAATACGTAATTATTAACTGTGAGAAATTCATTATTATTTCTGTCTGTTTGAAACATTTTCCAATCATATGTACACATGTGGTATGATTTATGTTCTTTCTAACAATAAGATGAACTTACACCGTTCACTTTTCACTTTTCTTTTTTTTTTTCTTCAATGTGGATAGAAAAAGAGAAAAGATAAATCGTTCAGCTAAAAAGAACAAACCTTATGTTATAATTAATAAGTATTTAATTTTATTTACAGCACATTTTTGTGATGCGTCTATTCAAACGTTATACGACCGATACGAGCCCACAGCTCGTCTCGGCTGTATCTATATCTCAAGACGTTACGACTACGAATAATGCCGAAAGCAATACATCCGAGAGATCGGAGGAAAAATCGAAGACAGACGACAAATTGGACGATATTCTTTCAATCAAAGAAGATACCGTCACGCAAAAAGAATCGATGGATTCCTCTATTCTAACTCGTAAAGGTAAGAATATAATAAGGTATATCATATAACATCACAGCAATGTGCATGTACACTTCGCGCAGCATCCAGCCAATACAAAAAAAATATTTGTATTTCCTTCGCTTATCTGTAATATACAATAACAAAGTTGAGGTTAATTTTTGACATCTTAAAATCGATTACACCTTTGCTCTCGCTTTTGCCCCGCCTCGAAAGGAATCTCAACGTGGGGACGAAAGATGGGTCGACGATGGGATCAAATGAAGAGGTCGGACAGTTCCGAGTTGCTTTCGGTATCGCGACGACGACGATGGAGTCCACATCGGAAAAGCGGCTACGATGAAATCTCGAATGAGAATGAAAACGTAACACAACAGTAACTTAATGCATTACGCTGATTAATTTCAGCTGAGAAGACCAAAAATGAAAACGCTCTTTTGAACACTATTTATTGCAGAAGATAGTCTTTTGTACTCATATTAAGAATTCCAAACTCTAGCTTCAAATAAATTAGTTAATTTTTTTAACAATAAATATAAAAATTTCGAAGTTATCTTAATAAATTAATCATAATACAAACAAAAATTGGGCAGGATGATAGATTTTGAGAAAAAGAGAAAAATAGTTAAGTATTACAAACGTTTCAGATTAATTGAATTTTTTTCAATTATCTGTAATATAAATATAGTTCGAATTAATGCGTTTGCATCACCATTGATTTTATCTCGACAATGCAGTCGACGATAGCGTTGATTGATATGCTGGCAACCAAGGTTCGCATTAATCCGAACTGTATTTATACTGCCTACGCAGTAGAAAAAAATTGATCCTAAAAAAAATATGAAATATTTAACCTTTTCCTAAAATTCTGCCAATTAATCAAGTCAATAACTTAAACATTTTTATATTTATTGTTAATTTAAAAAAAAACTAAAGAGATGCCTGAAGAATTTCAAATTTTTAATACAATAAACTCGAGTATTATGTCTATACGGAAAAGATGACCGTGTAGGCTGTAATTATTCTTTTTTTTTCTTAATAATTGCTGAATAAAGTATTTTTTAGTCATTCGATCTGTGGCCATCTTTTCTTTACGACCATTTTACTCGATTTTACCCTATGGACAAAAAAACTATTTTTGGCAACAAATCAAATTTTAAAAGCGCGTTTCCATTCTAATCCTTCCTTTGTACGACGTATGAAATAAAATTTTCGTTTCGAAAAATATTTCGAATAATCAACATTTTTAGGGAAGTAGTGAACTCCCAAGGCCAAAAAGAATTCCCAGAGTAGAATCTTTAAGAAATCTCTTTAGGACTAGCGGCGATCATTCTGTTAATGGCAAAAGTTCTACAAGAAGCGCGACGATACAAGAGGAGGATGCTGTCATCAATGTTAGCCATTGTCCGATGGAGAAAACTCTCAGCGAAGGAGCGATCAGGAAGCTTCCGTTTCGAAGAATTTGTCCAGAGAATTTCAACGATCGCGAATTCGCTGAAATCGATCGGGAAATGTTTCTCCGTCAAAAGAAATTACAGCTGAGTCGCAGCATACAAGATCTTCAAGAGCAACAGCGGGTCTTAGATTACATACTCAAAAATCACGAGAGATTGAAAACACGTCAGGATGACACATTTACACGAGAAACATTGGAGAACGTTGGTACGAGCGTGAATCCGAAATCTTCAGGAGAAATAAAACGTAGGATTCCGACGCGAACGCCTGATCACGAATCTACCAATAACGTTGGTGTCAACGAAGTTAAAGGAAATTCCTATCCCCAGGGATCATCTTCCGGATCGTTGACTGGTTTAGAAGATTTATTGAGCAACCTGCGCATAGGTTGTGACGAAAGTGGTTATGATTCTGATAGTACGCGAACCGGCGCGGATTCGCCGGACAGTGAAAAATCGACGGTGCCCTCCTCATTGAAGCCGCGTAGTTTTTCAATAACGTCGTACGATTATCGCGGCATTGACTTATCGCCAATCAGTGATATCTCGAGGAAAAAAAACACAGATACAGTAACCGAACCACGTTCATCAGAAACATGCACCTCGAAGATCGAGAAAGTCAATGTCGCTGATGCCACGGCGAGCAATCCTTCCTTCAATAATTTGACCACAACTCAATCTTCTACGTTAATGTTAGAAGAGGATAACGATACGGACAGCTGCGATAAAGATACTTTTGCCGATTTTCTAGAAAACCAGCCGGATTTAACGAGAATTTATTCTAAAACGGAACCAGATCTCTTGCCAAAATCTTGCAAAGATCTAATGAAAGCAGCATCTGCGACTTCTGCTTTGACCGACGAAGATTTAACAAAACTCCAAGTGACATACCGTAACGATCTTGACGTTACATTGCAATGTGACGATGTTGATGCGTATGGTATCGATGATGCTAAAATGAAAGCCGATTTCAATGAGAGAAAACTTTGTGTAACGCCAAAAAGTCATGTTAACGTATCTCAGATGGCTAAATTTCAGAATTTACTGAAAGACAAGAAATTCAAAAATAGAAAATGTTCAAGTCCAAGTGTATTACACCTCTTAGAGCATGCTGCGTCTCCGTGTAAAGATAGCCCTCCGGCTAACAAACTCCATTCCTTAACTGATGCGATGACTAATCCTTTACGATATTACAGCCCAAAGAGATCGCGTTCCACTCTAGAACTTGATACACTGGATGTAACGAGGAACATAGCGAAGAAAACGACAATTTGTATGTCGTCGGTTCCTATCACTTCCATTATTAAACCTGTCACTACCGCTAACAAAATTCTAATACGACGTGAATTGAAAACGATGAAGCTGACGGTGAACCACACGGCGGGTCTTGGTATTTCGGTCGAACGATGCGAGGCGGCTAGGCCATTCTACGTGATCGCCAAAATGGATCCCAACGGTGAAGCCGTTAAATCGAAACAATTCCGCATCGGCGATGAAATCGTTCGAGTCTGCGGACGTAGGATACGCGGTATGTCGATGGCGGAGGCGCGAAACGCTTTGCGGAGTTGCGTTGGTATTGTTGAACTGCAAATCGCGAGAGAACCGAATTCGGCTTTTGGTGAAGAAATCGGTGACACGTGGGGCAACGCCTTGACGCGAACACGAAGCGATCCCGACGCGTGGATTTTGAAGAACAAAAGAACTGAATCGTTAGTTTCCTCTGACGATGCTGGATCTTCAACGAACGCTAGAATTCCTCGCGCCGTTGATGACGCGACTGTTAGTCTCCAAAAGATGACAGGTATGAAGAAGTTCCAGGTCATGAGAAAACGAAACTCTGAAGCGTCCACTGTTCGACGAGGGTCCAGTTTATCCATTGATCTGTTGACGATCATATTGGAAAAAGGAGCGCCGAAGAAATTGGGCTTCTCCATTGTTGGCGGCATTGATAGCAATAAAGGACGCATGGGTATTTTTGTCAAGGATATTATGCCTGGTGGACAAGCTGCAGAAGAAGGTATCGTATTTCTTGCGAAATATTAGAGCGATTATTTTAGAATATAAAATTAATGTATATCCAATAACCGAGAATGGATTGAAATAGATTGAAATGGATTCAGATTTTCTAACTAAATCCTTTTCAATCCGAATTTTATTCATTATAGGAATTGCATGAAGCACATTTCTATGCCTTTCAATGTAAAAATAATATTAACTTTTTCTGTCACGTCATGTATACTGTTCAATTAAAAATTCTGAATAAGAGATGCAATTTTTCAATCCATTTGAATCCAGTTGAATAAAAAAAGTTCTTTTTTTGGATTCATGGAACGGAATGAGAATTAAATAAATAAGACTAAAAAGAAAGAATAAGGTAAAAAGAGAATAAGAAAAGTTCTTTTTTAACTTAATTGAATTTAATGGGCTTGAAATACGCATAAAAATTTTAATCTATTTTAATCCATTCTTGACTGAATATATAAAAGTACATAAAGGAAATACGATGTATCTTTTTTGACGACACATATGAAAGAAAATTTGCAGTGATTTACCTGTGTAATGTTTAAGGTACTTTGAGAGTGGGAGACGAAATTTTAGCGATCAATGGCTCCTCGTTGGATGGGCTGACGCACGCCAAGGCATTACAGATGTTCAAAAGCGCCAAAGCCGGAAACTTGATACTTCACGTCGCTCGAAGAGATCCAACGCATAAACGGTTGTGTCACGCAAATCATGCAGTATAAATTAATATTTAGCTAGTAACATGGTTAGTTTTTGCTTTGCTTTATTAACAATTACTATAATCTTTGCTTTTTGCTTTCAGTGCCGTTGTTAATTAATGATGATATGAAATATTAACGAAAATTTTTCTATGTTGCAGATATGTCACTCAAGCAAAGTCGTACGATTGCCTCGATAAATTAACGAAGTCCACTGATGAATGAAATTATTGTCATTATGTTTGATCTTTAATTATATTATTAATTTTGCTTTTAAAAACATAATGATTTATCAGAAGTTACAAAATTTTCTATTAGATACAATTTCCAAAACTTTCTGAGTTTATTAAATTAAAAATTTACATCTAAATATTAAAAAATTTACATTAAAATATTTATTTTAAACATTTCTTGTATTTTGGTTAGCTTCTAATGTGCTTTCGATAATATTTTGTACGCAGAGGGGTATATTATAACTGAACTCTAATGTGATATCAATCAATTACTTTCTAACGAATAATATTAGTAACATTTTTTTTCTAATAGACCTCTTTTATAAATAAAAACATTTCGCATTATATAATATATATATATATATATGTATAATATTAAACTTAAACTCTCTAAACAAGATCTCAGAGATAATAATAGTCTGTATTTATTTTTGTTTTCATGTATTTCTTTTACATTTAATTACTATATCCTATTTCAAAAAAATAAGACAAATAAAGTTAAACTTTGCAGAATAATTATTAAATTATTGCTATTCAAATATTTGCATTTCTTATTCAGAACGTATCTATTTAGATATGAACGTTATACTTTAACGTTAAAGAAATGTTAAGTAAAAAAGTAGAGAATTAACAATAACAATATTGTGCAGCTTTATAACCATGTCCTGTTAGATATGGTACGCTAACAGCTTGGAATATGGTTTAACTTAATAGTATTGTGGGATTTAACAAATGTTTTTATTTAAAAATATATTTTTGTGTAAATCAATCTACACGAACATCAAAAAGCTAGTTAATTGCGTTCGAAAGCACGAAAGTCATCAACTGCATAATGTTACTACAATAATTAACAATTTTCGTTAAGTTATTTCGTTAAGAGACTGACATTACGAATGTCTACCTGCAAAATGCTGTGATAATGATTGTAGTCGTATCGGCTGATATTATATGAGTTGTATATTTAATAATAAATGTGATTCTGTTAAATAAAAATATAAGTATTTGGCAAACTTTCTTCTTTCTATTATTTTACTCATCATCTTACAAAGTATTGTACAATATATAAACAATGCTGATCTTGGAATTTTTATCTACAGTTTATTGAATCGAAGACTGAATTGAAGATTGAATCGAAGTATTAGTAAAAAATTAACTAAGCATTTATGTTTCAAAACTAATTAATTTTTAAACGATAACAATGTCGTGAAATAAGATACACCCGTTCGTACCACCTTAAAACATTTAGAAGCGTACAAATCATTTTCTGCATACTATAAATTATTTTTCCAGATTGTCTCGTACTTACCGAAACGAAGACTGCCATTGATAATGAAAACAAATTCCCTGCTGTCAGTTTACACGACACAATACTTCTGTAAAGAGTTATGATTAGCAGTGATTTTAGTCTTGGTGAAAATTTGTACCATTCCGCTGCATATCTGAAAGTATATATATATATATATATATATATATA
>NW_011627094.1:610553-633894 GCF_000204515.1 Acromyrmex echinatior | reverse complement strand
TATATATATATATATATATGTATAAAAAAATTAATTTTTATTTAAATTTTTATCAATATGTCACTAAAATTCTACAGACTATCGTAAATTTAAAAATCAAACTATTAAATAAAATCTTATGTAACACTTTCTACAATATATCCAAAATTTTATATGTTGCATTTTGCATAACATACTTCATGTATAGTTTACTATTAAAAATTTACTATTAAAAAATAATTTGAACTACAGTTATAAAATAATTTAAAATCAATTTGCAGATTTTGAATATAGATATTTAAAATAACGGATGTTTGAGAAAATATAAAATAATTATTACGCTCGATGAAATATATTCTGACTTTCATCCATTAATTTCTGGCCAGAATAACATACGATCATCAACTGTAATAATGCCCCCATAATTATAAACGTAAATCTAATCAGTTCTTCTAATTGGTCTAACACATAGACAATCTATAATACATCAAAGATATTATACATCCATGTGCTATCTGAAATACAATCATATTTGCACGAAATTTATGAAATCATAAGTTTTTTAATTTAATATATCTCGATGCCAATTATTGAAAAGTCGATTATTTAAGAACGATTATTTAAGAACTTACTCGAACTCCAAGTAAACTAAAAACTGCAACGATGATCAATAAAAAGCTAATTCCGACAATCTTATGCGTATCATTCAATATATCGACATATCTAATAACGATTAATTAATTAATTAATTAATTATATATGCTTTTATTAACAATTATGTTTGCAATTAACTAGCAAGCTGGCGTTATTTATCGTTATTTTAACAACATGATTTTAATAAAATAATTATTTTGAACGTCAAAATAATATCAAAATGATAAATAACATCACCTTGTTTACTGGTATAAAACAAAATTAGACTGATGAGAATAAATTAGATAAGATCTAATTAGATAAGAGAAATCCTAGAGAGAGAGAATTTTAGTCAAAGTAGATCTTAATACTTAAATATTGTATTTCCGTATAAATTTATATATTATATATGTCCAATTCTGCAAATTGCGCGCTGAAATCTTTTTCAGTTTTGATGAAGCAATCATGAATAGAACTAGAAATAGGAGATTCTGGTTCGAATCCCGACTGATATAATATTTTTCGCAATAATTAAATTATTGGCAAGTCTGTGAGTTTTTTATTAACATCAAATTATTAATATTTTCATAAGATGCTTATTAACATCAATAATATTAAATTATTTGTCAATTTAATATGTACGTGATATTACTATATCAATATATTGTATGAGTGTATATATATATATATATATATATATATATATATATATATATACACACTCTCTAATTCTGTTCATGATTGCGTTTCAAGATTAAGAAAGATTTCAGTACGCGATTTGCAAAATTGGATATGTATAGATACATAACACAAATACATTCACATTGAAGTATTTAAGCTCGAGATATATGGAGGAACACACAAACTATTGATATCTCGAATCAAAATACAAGTGCCAATACATCAATCCCGATAAAAAAATTTGTATGCATGAATATTGAATATATATAAATATGTATAAACATGCATAAAAAACACACATAAATATTCATAAATATGTACAATTATATATAAAATATGTCCATATTTATACATGAAAAATTTTTTACCGAATATATTGATTAGAAAGATAGATTCAATACTAGCCAATTTGTATTAATACCAATATTAGATATAGCGAATTCGATGGTCTGCACTTATTCTGTATTAATACCAGAATCGCGTTACTGAAATTTGCGCCCAACTATAAGCTTGTGATCTTCGAATGATCCCACTTCTCCTAATGGTTAAACAGCAAAAAAATTATAATAATATTTTAAATACACTTGTGTGTGTGTGATTGGAACGTAGACAATCGGCCAGAGAAAGTTAAAGCCGAAATTTATTGAATTAGACTTTGTCTACAAATGTACAACAAATATAATGTAAATTATATCATCTAATCTATTATCATATTAAAAAAGCGAATCTTATGAGTCTTATGAGTCAAGTATATATCTATACTGTTAATAGAATTATTATTTGTTGATTATTCCATGATTTTACAAAAATCACAAAATTATAGATGCACTTGTTTAAATAATTTTATTTTTTTATTTTTTTATTGTGGCGCTCCTGACATTTTGGCTTTCTGGGGCTCAAAACCCCAAAAGTAGATTAAGCCCAAATCCTCATGTAGAATACTGACGCTTTGACACCGAGTATGATTGGTGAAAAATGGATGAAAGGGATAAATTTTACATAACTCGTTCTTCACCAATCAGCGCTCGGTGTCAAAGCGCCGGTATCCGTATGAGAATCCGGACTAATGCGCTACTGGTTAGTACTGCCCTGATATAGTACTAGTGCAATATGGTTCGGAATAAATGCGATCAATCACAGTGCAGCATTAACTTAGGGCAACCTTAAACTGAAATAGCACAATAACACTGAATTGAGATAAAGTGAGTACTAAAAAGTACTGTAAATCTACTAGTTTTTATCAATTCTTGCAGAATATAAATTTTATCCGCCATTTTGATTAAATAAATCAAACCGCACTGTCAAAAATTGTAGTACAATAAGGTTTACTCTCATTCAATTTATTTCATTTTACTGAATATAATTTTAGCACTGCAGTCTAATGCAATTTTTATTCGCGAAATACAACATAAAGTTCGCATGGTAATATAGTATAATCTAACCGAATGCGAAAATTTCTTGGCATTGGAGTAGAGAGCATTGATCGAATATGTGGCATGAAAAAAGTTTATACTTAGCATGCGCAGTGTGCGCACATCTAGAGAAAGGTTTCTTCGATATAAAGAAATGTTTCTTTGCTATACAGTTAATGAAAAAAATTCTTTGATTTAAATGTCATTTGTTTGATGATGAAATAAAAAAATTTATTTGATTTAAAGAAATTATGTTTAAATCGAAAAAATGACGTTCAACCCTGGTGAAAATTTTTCTCTGAGGGAAATCAAAGAAATTTTTTCTTTACCGTAAGCGTATAGTAAAGAAATATTTTTTTAATTGGAAAAATCTTTCTCTGAGTGTATTAGTGCAAGTTGCCGAATTCACTATGATAAAAGAATACCATTACTTTCAAAGGCGTCCGCAGAATTTTTTCTGGAGGAGCATGATCCAAAATATTAAAATATATATATTATATATAATATATATAATATATATATAATGTTATATATATATATATATATATATATATATGATGTTATTTTCTTTCTATATATATATATATGTTATATAATACATATATATATAATATATATATATATATATGTTATATAATACATATATATATAATATATATAATATATATAATATATATATAATGTTATATATATATATATATGATGTTATTTTCTTTCTATATATATATATATGTTATATAATACATATATATATAATATATATATAATGTTATATATATATATATATGTTATATAATACATATATATATAATATATATAATATATATATAATGTTATATATATATATATATGTTATATAATACATATATATATAATATATATATAATGTTATATATATATATATATGTTATATAATACATATATATATAATATATATATATATATATGTTATATAATACATATATATATAATATATATATATATATATGATGTTATTTTCTTTCTATATATATATATATGTTATATAATACATATATATATAATATATATATAATGTTATATATATATATATATAACATTATATATATATTATATATATATGTATTATATAACATATATATATATATAGAAAGAAAATAACATCATATATATATATATATATGTTATATAATACATATATATATAATATATATATAATGTTATATATATATATATATGTTATATAATACATATATATATAATATATATATAATGTTATATATATATATATATAAAACATATATAATTACAAATGTATACATCTTTAAGCATTAAAAGCTTTCTCATCGCGACAAAGTAAATATAAATTCCAGAAAGAGAAATTGTATTAGAAATTGTCACCCAGGAAAGAACAAATGCCACTCTTGTCTTCTCCTCTGGACTCCCAAGATTTTTATATATCTTTTAGACGTATTATGCTATTAATTTTAAAACTTAAATATGCGTTTTTAAATTCATACAAAAAAAGTGTCACTTTTTTCTGTCTATCAATATAGCTCTAGTTTACACCGAGCACTTAATGCACACATATGTAATACTGGATTTGTCGCATCATATGCTCCAACATACTTCAATATGCTCCTAGCATAGCTTCTATTCACTCCAATTCGCTCATTGGAGTGAGTAGGAATTATGATTGGAACATGTGACACGAACAAACCTGCATTACTACAGATGTTTTCTATGTTTGGTGGCACAAGTCGACACGAGCATCTATATTCTTCTATCTTTCTTAGTATTCAATGAGTAACAAAGATACACACTTGTATTAATTTGTATCATTAAATGAAAAACACTCAATATATGCATTCTATATATTGTCACTCAGAGTGGCCGAAAACATCATAGTTCAGACGATCAACTTCTCATTTCCAAAAATCATCTACTTTTACAAATGCGGATGCGCACGTTCCTATTCAATTTTATTATAATAATATTTGGAATCTTAAAGTTTCGATGTAAAATATTGAAAATCAAATGGCCATGTTTTGATATTTCAATTTATCGATGCGTATTGAAACATTAAATTGTAATATCTAATTGAATATAATAATCTCTAATTGAAGTATTAAAACGATCTGCTTTGATCAAAACTAGGATTTCTCTTATTTAATTGGATTTATGCTTTTATTAAGTGCTATTTAATATATTGTAAGTATTTGGCGTAAAAAAATGCTATCGAAAAAAATGACACAAAAAAAGTTCTTTACTCTAAAGCAATTTGATGTTTCTTTAAACAGATAATATATTTCCGATATATCATTTCCTCGCTGAACATTTTATATTCTGTATTTGTACAATGTCTGATTTGGTTGACTTCATCGCCGATAGGTACATTTGATATTACATTTTCAATCTGTTGACTGCAATACCACGATATTTTGTGAAAATGTATCGTGAACATTTTACTCTCTCACACTTACCCAATAAATTGAAATAAACTGCATGCGTGTGAGGTACATGCTATATGCATGGTATCAACAGCTACCATGATAGTTATACCCACCGTGATCATAATAGAAGTGTACAAAAAAATCGGTACAAAATATTTATCTTGATCTATTCCGTATTCACTATATATTGCGATATTTCGCAGGCGCGATTTATTAAGAGGTAGTACGACATCGAGAAGCATCGGTCCTAATGACGGTATCGTTATAAACATCGACATCATGATGTACATTAATACTGCAAATGAAATGTGAAATATGCATTGTTCTTTTAATATAATATTCTTCTGCACTAAAATCCACGTCGTTATTATTCTTTTTTCTTTTAATATAACCTACTTACTCGAGTAAGATACTGTAAATTTCTGCGATACGTGAGAGTAACTTTTCAAAATTTGAACTTCCAAATCGTTTGTAAATATATTCCAATGATTTTCCATGATTTCATACAAATGACGAAACTATTTATAAAAAACATTTCAAAGGTTCAGGTGATATATTACAATTATCCATTTCAAAGATCCAGATGATAGGGAAGGCCGGAGCATCATGAGTCACAAAAATTCAAACTCTTAAAAGTGCATCTAAATATACAAATTTTTGTGTCGTTTTTTTTTAATAATTAAAACATAATGCATATTTTAAAATTTAATAATGATATTTAATAAATATTTATTAGTTTTTAAGAAAAAAATAAAAACATATTTTTTAAGAAATGACCCATAATGCTCCATACCCAGGTACTATAAGTCACACAAAATAGTAGGCAAGAAATAACGGTGATGAAATTTGAAAAGTATTTTCAATTAACTTACACATTCTTAGCATAGTCATTAATACAATAAAATATAATTACAACTAATAATTATTAAATAATAATTATTATTTAAAATAGAAAGCTATAAGAAAGCAAATGAGAAATAACTATTAATATAAGATAAAAAATTTATTATGATAAAATAAAATTAATTGTTTAGAAATATAAGCTGCTCTTTTTTATTATAGTACATATGTTTTCTGTATCATTCCGTTTCATCATGAATACTTAATGTATGACTCACGGTACCCCAATTATACATTTAATTATACATTTAATAAAAAAGTATAAAAAATAAATGTTAGATTATTACTTGTAACGTAGTAAGTTAAGAAAATATGCGTAGAAACTTACACCTTATCTTTACACATGTATCTTCTACTACAAAAACAATATTAAAACATTTTTATGCGATTAAAAAGTTACTATTGCACTACGAAAATCATTAATGATCGATGTTTTTCGATACAATGGAATTTAATCACTGCCACCTAGATTAAAAGTATGGGCAACGAAATAACAGTCGTATTGTACGAATATTAATTTAAATATTCTAGATTATGTTTAACAATCAATGATCCATAGTACCCCGTGGCTAATGGTGCCCCGATTTCCCCTATATAAAATTTGTTTATAAATAAAAATATACTAATTTTGAATTTTATGGACTATCATCATTCTCTTAAGAAGTCCTCTTAAGAACTCCTAAAACATTGATCCCAATATTTATGTCACGAATAAAATACCTTTTAAAAATCTTTTTTTAATAAGTTTAATACTCCCTGTGAAATTTACATTACCTTACAGTTTACTACCTTAAATCTTCTCTATATGGCCACCTCTCGTAATTTCTTTCTCTTCCTTAAGATAAAAATTAAGTTAAAGGCAGATATTTTACCACTGCAGAAAAGATTCAAATCGAAGCAGTTTTAAACTTACTCGTTAAAAAATATTTTAATGATGTATTCCATTCGGCTGAAGTACTGAAATCGACGTGTACGCTCTAAAAGAACTACTTTGAAAGTGATGATAGTGCATAAGAATATATAAAATTATAGTGTACTTTTATTTATAGACAAATTTTGGAATTTTTACGATACCTTGTATGTGTACAGGAAATATTATTTAAATATTAATGAAGAAAGTGAAAATATCTGTGTTACAAATATCTATAATGTCTATAATATAATTCAAACGGTTTTTGATTACTTACTTTGTCGCGGTTCCAAATCTGATTTAAAAGCTTTATAAGAAAAGCCATTGTTACAACCATTTGATATAGACTTTCAAAAATTATTTGTCCACTGTATCTATGCATGTACAATGTTAATATCTACGGATAAATTAATTTTATAATTTGTCAGATATATAAAAAAAAGTAATATTGTTTTGGCATGAGAATTTTAATTAATTGAATGTACTGAGAAAATAAAATACAATAATCATATTACCTCGAATGGTAAGTAACTTATTTCAAGTATAAAACAGAATATTGGTAACAAACGTCTCGCGAGCTTATGTTGGAATGGCCAAAGACCCAAACACGATAAAAATATTCTATTGACATTATATTCTCGAAGTAAATTTACTAGCATAATTCGTTTCTACTTGTTCGAGAGCTGTAACAGAAATGAGGGAGCGCGCGTATAAAGCCACAATATATCGATTGATTTTGGCATGAGTTGGAACAATTGTAGAATTATAAAATTACAGGATGTCATTTCATCGTCACAGCGCAGATCATATTATTAGTGTCTCGAAAACTAGAGGCTATTTGTAGACTATAATTTCGTGCACCTTTTCAGAGTGATACGTGCACGTTGATGTCGCGTAACACAATACATAATCGAAAATATAAGAATAATATTATTGAAAGGCAATCACTCGAATTTTTTTTATTCTTCAATATTTTCTAATACAGGCTGAGTATTAATAAATACATATTCAGTCGATTTCAAATACTCGTGCAACTTGAGAAGAAACGATGTTATTTTTACACAATTAAGCATCTATTTATTAATATTTTATTAATATTTATTAATATTAATATTTATTTATAATACTGTATTATGTTTATTACATGCTCATAATACAATGGCACATCAATGATATTATATTTTTATACACATTTCTATGTACTCTGCTGCTTAATAAGGCATTATATTTTGTGCTCATCTATGTATTCTGTCACTTTCTTGATAAGGTATTCTATTCTAAATTACGAACCAGAGTCGGTTCAAGGTGTGCAAATTGTGCACTGCACTAAGGCGTATTAACAAGGGTATCGCCAAGTAACTTTTTAAAAAATTAATTTTTCATTCTAAATATCAATTACGTGTGCTTGCTTCTATGATTTAATTTTTTTTTTAATGTGCACTGTACATCAATTTAAAGAAACTGTATCACAAAATGTGAAGCCATTGGTCGAATCGGATAGTTGTTTGTTACCCAATGCTTAAAATAAATTTATTTAGTATATATAAAGCTATGTCAAACTATTGTAGCATTAGAATACCGATCATGTAATAATTTCTCTAAAGCGGAAAAAGTGAAAAATGAAAAATTGCTCTATTAACTTCAATGCAAGGATAACACTTTTCACTTTTCACATTTCCGTCCTAATAGAGAAAAAGTAATAATAAAATATAATAAATATCCTAAAAAAAATAAAAAAATTGCATGATTTCTAAAGATATTTAAACAATTGTTTAAATATCTTTAGAGATAACGCAAAAATATCACTTATTTAAAAAATAAATAAAAATGTTAAAGATACAATAAAATTTCCTCTGCGCAAAGGTGCCTTGTACGTCAGCAGCGGCACTGCTGCAAGTACGTATTTATAGATGCGAATTACGCATTGCACTCACAGTTACTACTTGATAGTACTTGACAGTGCACGTTCAAACATGCAATTTCAAGAAGATTCCCGAATTTGTGCTTTTATATCTCAAAGAACAGTCTTTATGAACAGTATTCAACCGGCTACGTTGGTTGTCATAGATGAAAAAATACAGGAAATATTGTACGACACTAGTGAAGATGTTGTACGATATTTATCACAGGTAAGCCCCGTATAAATTATTTGAGACAGGGGACGAAATGCGAATCGACGTGCATTTCAGAAATATCCCGGCATTGTGTTTAATGATTACGGCTCATTAGTGTTAATGCCTGGAATAGTAGACTCTCATGTGCACGTAAACGAGCCCGGAAGAACCGAATGGGAAGGATTTCACACCGCTACACAAGCGGCTGCGGCTGGCGGTGTTACTACAATCGCGGATATGCCCTTGTAACAAATTATATTCTCTTATAACTATTGTCTGAACGATAAAATTATTTTTAAACACTATATCTATCTCTATACCAATCTTTCTCATGATATAGAAATTCTATCCCGCCTACTACCACTTTGGATAATCTCAAAGTTAAAGCAAGGGAAGCGTATGCGAAAACATTTGTAGACGTTGCATTTTGGGGCGGTGTGATACCAGGAAATCAGGTATGTTTTGTAAATGTTTAGATAAATATATTTATTCTTGCGAAATACATATGAACATGTATAAAATTATCTTCAAAGAATAATGATCTTAAAGTTGATCTAAAGTTGTCTTCGACTCAAAATTCGAATAAATTAATTTTTAAATCGCAGAAATGTTGTAAAATAAGACATTCGTACAACTTTAGATCGAATACAAAAACGTATAAATCATTTTCCATAAACTGCATATAAATTAATGAAATCTCGTACTTATTTATCGCGGCATAAATCAATCATGATAACGGAAATAATTTATAATAAGTAACGAAAAGGCCTTATCAGTCTGAGCTGCATATGCAAATCTACAATTCTATGCAATTCTACAATTGCGTGCCCAAATTATTTTTAGTCTTTAAACAATTTTAATTATATACTAGTTACTTGTAACAAAATATCACCACAAGTTCACAACACTAGTCGAAATGATTAAGACATCCATCATGGAATGTAGAGAGGTTCAAATCAAATCGTGGCTGAGATAATATGTTTCACAATAAATTATTTACAGCTTTTTGAGATGTTCATTGGCATTAAATTATATTATTTACAGATTTTTAGAATAGATACTTATTAGCATTAGTATTATTAAATTGCTTGGTAATTTAATTCGTGATATTACTATCCACATGGTCGAAAAACGATGCGCGGCGCGATCTCTGACTTCGTCGGAGTTCAAGCTTTGCTTTAGAATCCCATAAAAAACATTTTTTAAGACATTTCATAAAATAACTCTAAAAGAAATCTTAAAGTTATCTTATGTATCGATTTTACCTGCCTATCTTTAGAGATTAATATTTCGTTCATTATGCATATCTCGTTCATATTATAAAAATTGCAAAATGGTCCTCTTTAAAGGACTTTTCAACTCAATTTAGTCCGCTCTACCTACACGAGTGTTTTATCAAAACTTACCGGACACCCAGCCTGTATAAGGCTTGAGAAAACGGCTTTGAAAAATTCGGTTTACTAAAGTAAAATGTTTAACACAAGCTAATATTTTTTAAATTTAATTTAACATAATATATTACTGATATATTATTTTTTCGACAGAATTCAATGCTTTTTGTTCAAGTTACATTCGCATTTTTGCTTATATTGTATTAACGTTTTACTCTCTGTTAAATACTTACGATTCTTATGAAATATTTCTTAAAATGATCCAATCAAAATGTATATCGTATGCATTGTCTGCGATATATATTTATCCAACAAGAATACACACATTAGTACACGTGAAATGTATTATATCAGTACTATAACGATTACCCATCGTAATTATAGAAGTAGTGTAATAAAAAATAGACATAAAATACTCGTTTGTATCTGTTTTAAATTCAATATCGCTAAAATTCGTGAACGCGACTCGTTAAAAAGCGATACAATATGTAGCAATGTCAAAGAGATTACTATTATACATATAAACATTTGAACTTAAAGTACATCATGACTATGCAATTTCGCGAAAAACATGTTTTCTGCATTAATAATCTTAAACGGATCATATTTCGTAATTTTCATTATTCTTGCTATCACCATTCTTTCAAAAATTGTGTAATATTAATTACATACTCAAATATTATAAATTTTTTTTATGATAGAAAATTTTTTAAATTATAACAATCAAAAGAACAAATGAATTAGAAAATTCATTCGTAAATATATCCCAATAATTCACGGTTTCGTATAAACAACGGAATTGATTGCAACAGTGTTTATTGCAGTGACTTTCTCACATATACAAAAAAGTAATAAAAAATAACATATTATTATTTTCTAACTAACGAGTTATTTTTTAGAAATATAACAATAACGATAAGGAATTATTTTTATGAAGTAACGTTCTTAACTTTGTCATGAAAGTGAGAACGCATCCTGCGTCTTATCGTTTTATAATCAGATGTCCTTTTTTATTATGCTTATAACAGTTAAAATGAATTATCATCGATAAAATCGCAAATGTCACAAATGTTTTAAAAGATTTTTTTAAAGTGCTTTTTGCTGAATAGAATCTAAGTAATCTTCAATTAACGTAATCGCTAAAAATTATGTAAAGATTATATTAGGACTAAGAAAATTCTATAAAATGTACAGAACTAACTAATTTTTGAGTGATAAGAATGTTGTGAAGTAGGATATGCCCATTCGTACCTTAAATTAAATACAGATATATATACGTAATTGTTTTCTTTGCAAGAAAATTTTAAAATTTTTGCACTTACTGCAGCAAAAGTCGCCATTGATATTGAAAATAAGTTACCAGCTGTTAAATCACAAGGTATAAAACTTCTGTGAAGAGTCGTAATTAACAGCGATTTTAATCTCGGTGAGAATATATACCATTCCACAGCATATCTGTGAAAATAATAAAACTTAAGGTCATATAAGATTTTTAGAAATAATTATATCTTATTATAAGAAAACATAATACTTGTATGTATTATATATATTACATATATTTTATATATATAGAGGAAAGCCCCCTATTATGAGATAGGCACCTAATATGAGCGGCGTTTCTGCTAAATTAATAAACGCTATCTATTGGTTCCACCATGAATTTATTGCTCTTGGATTGAAAACTATTTAGTAGAAAATTCATTATTAAATCATGCTTGTAGTCATTATAAAAAAAGATTTTAGAATTTGGATGTCTTCAAGTTTCATTGAGATTTAAATCTTGTTTATTATTTAATAAATAAATATTTGGCAATAAATTCTTTATGTATCGATAGAGTAAGGCCGTACTAATAGAAAAATACGGGATACGTTGAATTATTTAATTATAGAAGTTAGATTTGATGATCGTAAAACTGTGAAAATCGTAATATGAAATACCCAGGATATTTCTAATATAAAATAATCCATGCGCCTATGTTATAGTGAAAATTGTTGCTAAAGAGTAAATGTTATTGTACAATAATAAAAAGGACAACGTCGAGTGCCTACTTCTGCGATGCTTGATTCCAACTACCTGAAGACGAGTTCTGGGTATAATTTATTACATACTCATTTTTTACGCACGCTGTGTTTGTTTGCATTTTAGAAACACGAAATAAAATTTTTTAATTGCAATACTAATATATTTTGCGTTTTACTATTGATTTCTCGGGGCATCTCATTAGGAGCACAATTTTTTGACTTTACGATTTTCTCACTTTTTACATTTTTTTAATTTTGAAAAAAAAATGGAATTTGAATTAAATTTTATATAATGTTATTTTAAAGCTTATTAAATTCCCTTCAAAATGACCTATTATTTTTTTAAATTCTGCCCATAAACTTCTAGCATTTATTTATTTTCAAAATGAACTCGGTGTCTCATAATAGGGGCCTTTCCTTTACATATGCATATGTATATCTTTTATTATATCTTTCCGTTAAAATGCATGCATGTATCAATTACAAATTAACTTTTCAAGGAAGCCTCTGTCTCAAATAAAATTTATACATACATAAACTGTATAATATATAATTGTATATTTCTCTGTATATATATATATATATATATATATATATATTTCAATGATATGTTTATAACTATTTACGCATAATATAAAGAAGTAAAAACCTAAAGATCTTGCCATAAGAAAAAATAAAACTTATATTTATTTCAAAATACAATATATTTATAAACACAATATATTCAGAACTTTTTAAATAGGAAAAATCATAAATTTATTTAAAATATGCATAAAAATATATGCAGGGCTAGGCAAAATACATCATTAAAGTATTTGAATACAAAATACTGTCAATCTTAGTACTTGAAATACAAAATATAAAATATAACAACTTACATATTTTAAATACAAGTACAATATATCTAAAATGCGTACAGCCCTGAATATACATGTGACAACTAACATTTTATATCTGGAACTTTTATCAACATTAATGATAAAAATATCAAACACAAGTAAAATAGTAAAATTCTTACATTTGATAGAATACATTTTGATTTTCATCTAACAATTTTTGATTAGGATAACATAGGATCATGAGCTGCAATATTAAGCCTATGATTACAATAATATATTTTAATAATTCCTCAAATTGATCAAATATGTATATAACCTACAATATAAAAAATTGAATATATTATAAATTTTTTTAATTCTTAACATTTGTTAATACTTTAACATTTATTAATATAATAGTTGTAATTATTTTCTCTTTTTATAAAAAATAAAAGATATAATAGCTTATAATAATAATATAAATAATAATATAAATATTATTTATAATAATATAAATAATAGCTTATAATATTTACTTTAATTCCAACCAGACTTATAATTACAACAGCAAATAACAATGATATTAATGCCACTATTTGATACATTGAATTTAGTACATCGACAAACCTGTAAAGAATAATAATATATTAATATATCACAAAATTATATATGTATAATATATTACAAATATATTATGCAGACTGTTACAAAAGACTCTTTTTTTAATTCTTTACTCTAAAACAAATTGATATTTCTTCAAACATATAACATATTTCTCGTATATCACTTGTTCGTTTGCCAATTTGTACAATATATTCATGCTGTTCATGTAGAATACGTGTTCAGTATTTTCACTAACTTCTATATCCGCTTTTGACATTATTTTCTCAAATTGTTGACTGCGAAATAAAAAAAAATTAATTTTCATAAAATTCGGTTTTCTGGACAGAATCAAAACAAAAGTTAATTGTGTACATACCTAATGATCGAGAACAAATCACAAGCATGAATGGTACGAGTAATATATATAGTTTCGATACTAACCAAATAATCATACCCGTTACAACTGTAATCATATTGTAGCAAAGAATTGGTAAAATACTTTAATTGAAATACTTGTCCTTATCTACTCTCCATTCAATAGGCAATACGAAAAACCGTGGTCGTGATTCATTGAGAGGCAATATAATATCGAGTAAAATCGGTTTAAATGGACTATTATAAATATTACTGTCATGAAGTATAATGTAACTGCAGTTTTAGTAAAAACATTGTTATATATTTTATATATTTATATATTTTGTATTTATATTTATTATTTATATACACAATTTATGCAAAATTATGAATAAATAATATTTTTAATGCAAAAATTATATGAACATCTGATTCTGCCAATAAAAGAAATCTTTTTTTACGAAGTTTTTTTACTAAATTTATATCTATATTTTTTAATATACAGTGTGTACTAACTTATCTATATGTATTCTTTGTGTGTACTCACTCGAATAAAATATTGTGAACTTTCGCGATAAAAGAGAATAATTCTTAAGAATACTCAACTCAAATTCAGTTGTAAATGTATTCCAATGGTTTTTCATTGCTTCATATAAATATCGTGTGTGAGCATAATAAATAATTTCATTAAAGTAATAATTGAAAAGAATGATTATTAAGTAAATCGGTGATATTTTTTGCGTACGTACCTTGTTACAGTTCCAAAACTCGTTCCATAATTTAATGATGAATATGAATATACAGGCAGTATGATAAGAAGTTTCAAAAACGATTTGCGTATTTTTCCAATTATCATATAATATCTAAGCGTAATATTAATTATTCCAAGTTATTAATTATGTTTTAGATATAAAAAAGTATATTTAAAATTCTCATATATATTTATTTAAATAGTCTGTATATAATTATAAATATAAAAATATATATCATAAATAAATATATGAGAAGTTGAAATCATTTTGATTCTCGAAATGTCAATAAAACAATAACATTAATGCTGATGAGAGTAAACAGCGTGCTAGAGAGAAGAGAGAGAGAGAGAGAGAGAGAGAGAGAGAGAGAGAGAGAGAGTGTGCAAAACCAATATATTTTAATAAATTTTCTATCGTCGAATGTTATTTTTTATTTTAATATAATATGTGTATGATATAATTATATATAATCTCATAAAAGTTTATTCTTATGAAATAAAAAAGAGTAGTTGAATCTTTTTGAAAACGACCCAAGTATCTATCGTATGCGTTGTTTACGTAATACACTTACCCGAAAATTGAAAATAAACTACATGAGCATATGTAAGATGCATTGTATCGGTACCTATCATTATGCTTATATTCATTAAAATTATAGCAGTAGAGTAATAAAAACTCAGCATAAAATATTTATAATAATTCTAAATTCAATATCTAAGATTCGCGAAAGTGATTCGTTAAGAAGTGATATCGCCATTGTCAAAGGGATTATTATAAACATTGAACTTAAAAAGTATATTATGATTGTGCAATTTTGCGAAAAATATATTTTTGCATTAATAATCTTAAACATATCATTTCGTAATTATCGCTATGTTTTTGTCATTCTATAAATTGTGTAACACTATTACACTAATCGCATATTCACTCGTGTAAAATATAATCTTTCGTGAAATAATTTTTTTAGAGTACTATCTTCTAATTCAGTTCAATATATCCTAATGATCGTTAATGCTGTTAATGGCCTCATATGCAACGGAATTGATTGTAACAATAGGATATTTTGATAAAAATTATACTAAGAAAACAATTAAGAAATTTAAATGATGCATATACAGTTAAAAAACTTATTTAGATTAGCCACACATGTTCAAACAAGTAAACTTGTCAAATATGTTTGCACAAATTTGCTTGTGCAAGTTTATTTGAACGTGTGGCAAAAAACAATTATAATTGTGCAGTTTTCTGCCATACACGTTTCAATTTATATACACGTCTGCACACACTGTGTAATTTTATGCCACATTAAGCCTGATATTTCATATGTCGTACAACAAGGCTTTTCAAGTCTGTTGATTGATTGTAGGACAGAGAAGTCCTCGGATCTCTTCGTCGCATGAAATATCAGCCTCTGGATTTATGCCGCGCGAGGATTTATGCCGCAAGTCAGGAATAGGAGTGAGACTAATTTGCACACAATCACTCTAGTATTGTTTATGTTTTTACGTTGTATTAGTATTGTGTTATGATTTCAGTTTTTCATTATTAATATTAATAAAATTATTGATAAAATTATTGAATTGATTTGTCAATGTAGTAAGTAACGCAGTCATATATTATAACCCACATAAAATGATAGAGGATTACAAAAGGCTTTATGTTATTTGATAACACTTAAGTAGAGAGATAGTTAGCAATGGAATATAGCAAAAAAACAAGTATTTAGTTCTTATACTTTTTGTTCAGTTTGATAATAGGGAGTTTTCGTAATAATGTGAATTTAGATACGGTGAATACTAAAGTCATGTTATTCTTTTCTTAATTAGTTGTTAAGAAGAAGATAACCTGACTTTAGTGTTCACCGATAAACGGTATTGCAAAAAGTCTCTATTGTCTTATATATTTTAACATTTAGGATATTTTTAGCGGGTGTAATTTATGTCCAAAACATACAAAGTGGATTCATTAAATCCAATAAATGCATTACATAGAATATATACATACCTCATAACACTTGTAACTTGTACAAACGATTATAATTATTATCTATTATTTTGTATATGAGATATGCGCGAGTGTGGTGTAGCAGACAGCGCATTGATCTATTATGCTAAAGATTCTGGGTTCGATCCCTTGTAGAACCGAAGATTTTCGTAAGTCCTCTCGGAAGACAATGGCAAACCACCAAGTAGTATTCTTGCCCAGCCTCCGTATTCTGTAACTTGTTATGACTACTAACGATATCGTTACTGTCATAACGAGTTAGGTAGGAGCAGGAAACCTCTCTACCAAAAATTGCCGTTCGAAATCCATGTTTAAACTGTAGGTCCCCATATACCTTGTGTATGATCAGCGCGCAGGTATATGAGAGAGAGAAACTCCTATACGTGCTGGTACAGTATATGGTGACAGTATATGGTAATTGAAGACGAAGACTTCGTACATACAGATATTTATCGTTATTATTCACATTTATGTCTTACTTCTAACCAGCATTTATAAATCTTGAGCCGTACATCCCACTTAAGAGTAATCGTGTATCCCATTTCTATAGAATGTACAGCAAAAATGCAAGTGTTTCAAAAAGGTTTTTTTTTTAATATAATAAATAAACATTTCGGATTCCTAATATATTTTTCATATTAACGAACAGTATTGATTGATAAACAGTAAACAATTGTGATTGGTATAATTTATTTACTTTAAATATAGTAAATAATACTTCATAAATTAAGTTTCATTAAGGTGTGTGCCGTATATACCGGAGTACTCTATGTCGGGACTCCAAATATCCTTATGTAATAAATGCGGTTATGTGACAAATTAATATTATATAATAGCAATCTTCAAAAAGAGCATCGTCTCATTTGAGCATCGTCTTGAGATCATACAACATTAAAATGTACATGTAATGTCAATTTATATAAACCGAAAAACAATCATATGATGATTGTCTAAATATTGACTCTCATTATTTTGAATAATAATTATTTCAAATATAAGGCGAAGTTTTGCTAACGAATTTCTCGTTTCTTTTTCTGCCAAAGATTTATAATAAACGTGACAGAAATATTTATTAACATTGTATTCTCATAAAACATGCACCATATAATATTTTGTTTCTTATTTAATAGTTATGATACGAATGACGCGTGCTATGTGTTATCGATTGTTTGTTCAAGTCCAAGCTGTCAGAAATTACAGAATGTTAGGAATTGTCAGTACGAAGTAGCAATTTCCATCATAATATCATGTTAGTATCAATTGACATTTTTTTCTCTCAAATTCCAAGTAGTATTTGTATATTCTTTGCAACATATCATACACTGAAATAATGATATCGCGTGACGTAGTAAACACGCAAGTAAACCATGAGAGTGAAAACCACATTCTGCCTTCTGTATTATCGTTTTATTGATTGACGTCTTTTTTTACGCTAATAATTCATAGCTTGAATTGACCGTTAAAATTACAAATGTGAATTTTTTAATGTGCTTTTATTAAGCGGAATTTAAATAGTTTCTAATTAACTCTATTGCCCAAAGATTTTAGCAGAACTAAGAAAGCTCCATAAAATGTATGAAACTGATTAATCTTTGAATGATAAAAATGTTGTGAAATAGGATATGCTTGTTCGTAATACCTTAAATAAGATACAAATATATACACGAGTTGGTTTTGTACATCGCAAGTAAAAATTTTACATTGTTGCTACTTACTTTAGCAAAAGTCCCAATTGACATTGAACATAAGTTACCAGCTCTTAAACTGCAAGGTTCTAAACTTCTGTGAAGAGTTATAATTATCAACGATTTTAATCTCGGTGAAAATGTATACCATTCTACAGCGTATCTGTAAATATTAATTTATAATTTGTTTTTATACAGATTATTATAAATATCTGATTTAAAAGTCTAAACTTTTATATATTAGGTGTTTTTTAATGAAAGGTGTTTTTTAATGAAAGAATGTTATTTATTTCACATGAGCATTAAAAAATACATTAATGAAAGTACTTCCCATCACTTGTAAAACGCTACGAATTAATTCCAACACCTAATATAAATATTTGTTTATATCTTTCTCATATAGAAGATATGTAAAGAAGATGCACGCATATACGTTTATCAACTACAAATTAATTTTTCAAGAAAAAAATCTGTTGTAGTTATATAAACTATTAGGTGTTGGAATTAATTCGTAGCGTTTTACAAGAGATGGGAAGTACTTTCATTAATGTATTTTTTAATGCTCATGTGAAATAAATAACATTCTTTCATTAAAAAACGCTACGAATTAATTCCAACACCTAATATATATAGTATATAATACTGAATACTGAACGCAGCTAGAAAAATGATTAATCAAATCAACATCGA
This sequence comes from Acromyrmex echinatior, assembly GCF_000204515.1. Next base: position 614,514 of record NW_011627094.1, on the reverse strand, counting down.
TACAATGTCGAATACGTACTGTTAAATGTTTTCGTTCTTTTCAATTTCATCGAAATGCGAATATTTGTCTGAAAGAGTGACTCCAAAAAAGGAATTTTTTTCGTCCGTTTTTTGGGCCCTCAATTTTTGCATTGAACTGTGTGCCAAATGATACCCTATAATAAGATATTAATTACAAAGAATTTCAGGTTGAAGCAACAATTATTATCATAGCTGGAGGAGAGGGGGGGGGGTCACATATTATGTCTATGCGAAAATCCATTTTCTTTTACATTCCCAGCTCTGATAATAATTGTTATTTCAATTTTAAACTTCTTTGTAATTAATGTTTTAATATAAGATAAAATTTGGCACACAATTCAGTTCCAAAATCGAGGGCCCAAAAAACAGATGATTTTTGGAGTTACTCTTTTTGTTATGTTTCAGCCAATTCTATTAGGTGTTGGAATTAATTCGTAGCGTTTTTTAATGAAAGAATGTTATTTATTTCACATGAGCATTAAAAAATACATTAATGAAAGTACTTCCCATCACTTGTAAAACGCTACGAATTAATTCCAACACCTAATATATACTGAATATACAGTATATGCATATATACTGTGCTTTTAAACTTTGCATTAATTTTATAATAGACATATAAATACAATATTAATATTTTTTAAACACCAAAATATCATATTTTCCAGAATATGTATAAAAATATATATATGATATATATATGATAATCATTTTGCATCTGGAATTGTTATTAGCATTAATGATAAATATCAAATTAAGCAAAAGAGAAAAATTCTTACATTTGATAGAACACATTTTGACTTTCATCCAATAATTTTTGACCGGGATAACATAGAATTATCAGCAGCAGTAGTGTGCCTATAATTATTACAATATATTGGAGTAACTGTCCGAATTTATCCAACTCGTATACCATCTATAAAATATAGTATATTATATTATATTTTGTTTAACTTATTTAATATTTATCAATAGATTAATTTTTTCTTTTTTAGTAAACAGTTTATAAATAATACTGCAATGTTTACTAGAAGTGGAGCGAGACTTATAATTGCACCACATAAAAGTAACGATGTTAATGATACTATTCGGTACATTGAATTCAGTACACTAGCAAACCTGTAAAATAATATTAATATTTACAAAATTTTATATATACGTATATACTACAATATTTATTACACAAAGTATGATAAAATTATTTTTTTAATTCTTTACTTTAAAGCAAGTTGATATTTCTTTAAACATATAATGTATTCATCATATATCAATTGCTCGCTTGCCGATTTTTTGAACAATGCGTTCATGCCATTCATATAGCATCCGCCTTTGCTAACTTTCATATTGATACCCGTTTGTGATATTATTTTTTCAAATTGTTGACTGTAAAATAAAAATTTTAAAATAAAATTCAATAAAATTCTCTGGCTTCAAATGGACTTAAAAGGAAAGTTATTTATGTACGTACCTAATGATCGAAAATAAACTACAAGCATGAATAGTACGAGTAACATATATAGCGTCGATACCAATCAAAATAGCTACACCCGTCACAACCACAATTATGTTATAGCAAAACAGCGGTACGAAATATTTGTCTTTATCTATTTTATATTCTATAGACAACATGAAAAATCGTGGTCGTGACTCGTTAAGAGGCAATATAACATCAAGTAATATCGGTTTAATTGGAACCATTAGATATATAATTGTTATAATGTACAGTGCAACTGCATTTTCATAAAAAAATATTTTTGTATGTTTTATATATTTTATATATTTATAAATTATATACGCAATATACAATATTTATGCACAAAATTATATTATAAATAAATATATATTTATTAAAACAGGATAATGAAATGTCATATCACTTAATTACTGAACTATATTTGTGGAGTATCAGTTTTTTAACTAATATGAACAAATTCTGTTAGGTATGACATTAAGAATCAGAGTTGGACAAAGACGGACACATCAGTTTGTGAAATGACGAATAATAAATAAATCAATTGTTTATGATTGGCAGTTAACTGATTGAAAAATCATGAAGAAGCATCATATTTATGCCGTTAAAAAGTTTCTACATCCATGATCACTGCTCGATCTGATTTTAAATTTGGGTACCTGAAATTTACGGATACCCGAACATTACAAACATTCGAATCCCGATCCGATCCCGAAAAAAATTCCCGACCCAAATCCGAAATCTCGGGTATCTGCACACCCCTAATTAATAATATTTCATCGATGTATTTTTAAATTTAGACAAAGACGTGCAAAAAGAATTATATTTGTTAAGAGAGGAGGAAGGACTAAATTGGAACATTCAAAGATCACAAACCTTTGTTCATTAACTTTGTCCTAAACTTAACTCCGGTTATTCGTTAGAGACCATTTTCCAGACTTCGATAATTAATTCTATATCAGTTCAATATTAATTTTATTAACAATAAATATCTCTATCTTATTTTTAAAGCAAATGACATTTTGTATATCCTGCATTTTAAAAATTTGTTTGTCTCTTATTTCCATTCAATTTCGTTCGATTTGTGATGTCACACAAAATTTCTAAGAAATACAGTTTATTCGATCAGTTAAAAAAGCGAATACCCCACAATTTTTCAACAAGATAATTAAATAAGAAAATAGATTTTACCATTTAAATTTCTATAAAATAACTAGAAGGAAATTAATGTTAAAATTAATTGTCGAAAAAAGCAATTTTCCAAGATCATCTAAATGTCATCGTCATTTTTTAAATGGAATTATGTGATCTTTTACATAATATGATTCTTGTATAATAATTATTCTTATTAATAATTTACAAGATATTTATTAATAATTTACAACTTATTCTATAACTGATATATTTTGAAATGAAACATATAAAATATCTCGAAAACTATTATAATATAAATGTATAATATTTATTATTTACTATAATGGACACTCGCTGATCAACTTGACATATATTGTAAAGATCACGACCCTGAGTGACTTCTAACAGATTTTAGTCATCGCTTGTTATTCGTTATAAACAAAAAAAAGTTAAATTTACACTCCGCCTCTCGCTTTGTGTTATAAAGTGTATGCATAGAAGCAGTATATATATGCCATTCCTCTATGAGGGGTGGCACTCCCTAAGAAAAATAACTCAACCCATAAGTGTATGTTTTGCAACGCAAAACAAGAGTTATTCCACATTTCGAAAGCTATACAATAATTTGCAGTTAGACAATTAGCTATGTTTTTAGTTTAATTGAAAATGCTAAAAAAAAGTGCATATTTTACATACTTTATTATTTTTAACAAATAAATATCTCAAAAAAGATATAAGATATAAGAGTCAATGCGGGATGTATAGGCACGCAAAGAGACTAAGGAATTTAATCTAAGAAGAATATTACATTACCTAGAATATACATTTCCTAGACATTTTCAATAATTGTATCAAGATTTTCAAAATTCACTATTTTTATTGTGATAAAATCGACTAGAATAAAATAATTTGTAAGCTTTACAAAAATAATATTGTATCAATTTAAAAGATAATAAAAAATTTTAAAGTAATGTTTTGTATGAACGACATATTGATAACACTTCTTTCGCCGCGATATTTGAAAGATGATAGAAAGTGATTCGAAAGACAAATACTTTAATTAAAATATTTGTACCGCTTTTTTGTATTAATAGATATATTTGTATTAATAGATATATTTGTATTAATAGATATATTTTTGAAAAAACTTATATTATATATACACCTAATTAAAAAATGACCATGGCTTTATAAGATCATAAATAATTAATTTTTTCGAAAATAAATTTTATTATATTATTTGTCCTCCTCCTTCAAATTAATAATAAATAAATAATTAATAATAACATAATAATTAATAATAAATAAAAAGCCAACATTTTTTACTCTTTTTGT
>NW_011627094.1:512296-607095 GCF_000204515.1 Acromyrmex echinatior | reverse complement strand
TATATATATATATATTATACATACATTTTTTCTACTATTTTTTCCCGGGCGAATTCATGTAAACGAAAACGTATTGACGCATTATTACCTCAAAAGGAAGCGAACTTATGTGAATTACAAGATATGAAATCGGTAACCATCTTCTTACGAATTTATTTTGTAATGGCCAAAGACCCAAGTGTGATAATAATATTTTATTGACATTATACTCTCGTAGAACATGCACCAGCATGATATTGCTATTTGAATGCTACGATACGAATGACACGCATATGTGTCATCATTTTTTTTCAAGTTTCCAGTAGTATGAAATTGTAGGTTGTCAAAAATTGTTAGCATATGCTCTAGCTACCATAGTGATATATAATAATAACTATGTATCTTAAAACTGAATTGCCATTCTTCCATTCCCCATCCTTATATTTCAAAAAGCACTTGAGGACTTGAGATATACTTTTTCTGGTTGAACACTTACATATACAAAATAATAACATTGCGTTATACTTTAACAGTGACATGCAAGTATTTATGAGCATGAGAATGAACACTTGGTGCCCTGTCTTGTTATTTTATTCATTAGTTATTACCGTCACAAATACTGATATAAAATTACGGAGTGACATGAGATTTATAGGCGACGGATTCGATTCCAACCCTTATTCTCATATGTGTACACATAATACCTTGGTTTTATAAGAGATTGATTGGAGGATTAAAGAAATTACGAGTAAAGGAATATAAAGTGAATGATAATACATTTTTTGATAACTCATATTTTAATTATATCTACGTTTAGTATGAAATGTGTTATAATAAATAAATACAATCTCATTTACATATAGTAACAATACAGCATAAAAAAACATGACAAAGTATATATTGAATGGACAGATAGTAATTGAGAGAGAATAATAAAACTGTAAAAAAAGTAGTGTTCTGAGTGATATTTTTATGTGACTAATCTCTCTCTTTTCTTTTGCAATTTTTAGCACGAGTTGCGATCATTAATAGACGCAGGTATAGTCGGTTTTAAGTGTTTCTTATGTCCGAGCGGAGTCGATGAATTTCCACATGTCTCTGTGGATGATGTGAAGAAAACTATTTTGGAATTACTATCTACAAAGACTGTGCTAGCGGTATCTATTGCATCACGCATTATACTTACATTCTCGTTATTATAAATCCAATCGTAAATGTGTTTGCAGTTTCACGCAGAATTTGAGCGAGATGAGAAAATGAATTTATTAAAAGGTACGTACGAATATAACACTTTCAAGTTTTTGCGAAAATCAATTTTTTTGTATTGCATATTTTTAGATGATCCAGGATTGTATGACACTTTCTTGCATATTCGACCCGATATTATGGAACTTGATGCCGTAAAATTAATTTGTGATTGGTGCATAAAATATAAGTAAGTCAAAGAGAAGGAGAGATTTTGGTTTTGATATTTTGGTGTTCTGTATAAAAATAATGTTTAAATAAAATTCTCAAGCTTTCGATGCCACATAGTACATTTGTCAAGCGCGGAATGTTTGGCATTAATAAAGGATGCCAAAACTCTTGGTGCACCTTTAACCGTAGAAACGTGCTATCACTACCTGGTATTAGCCGCGGAAGAGATTCCAGCAGGTTTTACTGAATTCAAATGTTGCCCGCCGATCAGGAAAAATAGTAATCGAGTAAATAAACTACTTTTTTGCCTAATATCCATTTTTCTTTTTAACAATTTCAATTGTAATCATCATCTTTATCTTCGATGATCAGATGTTACAAAACAATACCTATTTGAAAAAAATTTGTCATTATCTATCGATATATAACATGCAGAAATATTTTAATTGAATAAATTTTTAAGTTTTCACGAGTGATTTCTATATTTAATATCAATATTTAAACTTATTTGATAAAATTATTCGTGATAAGTCAATTTTCAATTTTATACAAATGTTTATAGGAACAATTGTGGCATGGTGTTAAAAACGGGACGTTAGATATGATTGTTTCGGATCATTCTCCCTGTGTGTCAGAATTGAAAACTTCCGGAAATTTTTTGACTGCTTGGGGTGGAATTTCTTCGTTGCAATTCGGTATAAATTTATATAAAATTTATCAGAAAGTATAAAATAAAAATATTATAGGATGGAAAAAGGGAGAGGGAAAGGGAAAAATAAATAATAGTGTCTTCAAAAATACAAATAGGGTTACCATTGATATGGACAGCCGCGAAAATGAGAGGCATACCATTTTTTGATGTTTCGAAGCTGTTAAGCAATCAACCTGCAAAGTTGTGCGGTCTCGAAGACCGTAAAGGTGATTTATCAGTTGGAAAGGACGCGGATTTTGTTATTTGGGATCCAGAGGAATCTATTAAGGTCAGTTCTGTTGTATATACGTTATTTTATTTTAATTTCGAAAAATACAGAGCACTGCGCGGGTATTATCAAAAAATTATTATATTTTTGCAGATCGAGGCAGACGACATTTATCACAAAAACAAAGTAAGTAAATACATAAGTTATACTGATTAAAATAGAAAATAATAATTCTTACGAAAAATCTCACCAAATTTCCAAAAATGTTTACAGCTAACACCGTATCAAGGAAAGATTCTATTTGGAAAAGTAATCGCAACTGTCCTTAGGGGACGATTTGTTTTTAAGGAGGGAAAGATTTGCGATAAACCTTTAGGGAAATTATTGTTAAATGCAAATATTTTGCAAACGATAAAAACCCAATAAACTTTATTTCGTTTCATCGCTCATGAATCTTTACAGATTTTTTCGTTTTTACTTTTAATCCATTAAAGCTTTAATCCATTAAGACCATGGCAAAATTAATAAAAGAGGAACAACTGGAAATAAGATCGAAGTATGAAAAGCATTTCTGATACATAAAAAGTACATCATAAAAATCAATTTTGCAACTAATTCTATAAACAAATTATTAAATATTAACAGTAGAGGGAAAACTAGTTATATCGATCTATAACGATTTATACATGATTTTGCAATTTTTCCAAAGATAAAAATTTTTCACCGCTTTTGCTTCTCATATGGATCGTTTTTTGCCCGTTTCTTGCACTCGCAAGCACTCGTGTATAATAACGAATATACACGAGTATGCGTATGAATATTTTTGAGGAGATTGCTCATTTTTAATATGCGTTTTTCCGTTGATGAACGATAAACGAGTATAATCATGAGTATTTTTTTAATGAATTGTCCGTTTTCAACGTGCGTGCGCGCACACACATACATATAAAAGTGAAACTCTTCAGCCAATACAGGTAACAGCAAATCTTGCCTGTGTCGAATATTGGTCAATAGGGCACCGATATACACAGCAGATCGCACGATGTTCTTCGAGAATGTGCAGAGTGAAATGGCTCGAAAAATCGTTACGATTTTTAGCGCTAACTGTTTCTCGACATTTATTCTATAATCATAAGTAGAACGTTTTTCGTTAACATGAAACATTAATAAAAAATTATTATAAATATGTGTAATATTTTCGCAAAACGATATACCGAGATATAAATATTTAAAACGTAAACATAAAAATACTTCTACATCACTTTTATCTGACATTTACATGAGTAAAAATATAGGTAAAAATATACGTGAAAATATCTATGACTATGAATATATTTTCTTTTATTTTTGTTTTTTCCCTTTTAATTTTTTTCTTTTGTTATGTAATTTTTATAAATTTAAAGACTCTTTTTCATTCATGAAATACACGCAATATATAACGAGTATTCTACAGTTTGAAGCATACTGAATGGTAAATCTTCCTTGAGGAGGAGTGGCATTCTCACCGCTCTTTTGCCACCACGCATCTGCGGTATAAAAGCAACCTGCGTTGCAGCGCGCTTAGTTTCATTTCGGAGTAGCCGATTGTGAAACGTATTTTCAACGTGAGTACCACAATCTACGTAGTAAAGAATCTACTTTATACAGGAAAAAGTGAATTTTATTTTCGATCGAATTTGTGTATTATACGTACTTCATTGTTACTTATTAATTACAATTTGCAATCTCAATTGCCTTTTTAAACATTTTGTGCTTAAAGTGCGAAATATAATATACACATGTTTTAGAGAGAAAAAAGAAGATAAACGTAGAAAATTTTAACGTGTCGCATCTTATTACATAATATTTACACGTTTGTCCAAATTATCAATCAGAAATATTAGTTTCACAATATATATATTAATATTACGTAATACACACTACATGCGAAAATTTCTATATTTCTAAAATAATATTTCCATCACACATACACGGTTTCGTCATTATATCGACTTTTTATTTTACGCAATAAAAACTTCTCCATAAATGTTGCTCCAATTTCACGACCTCGATCATTAAAGAGAGATCGGACCAATGCTCTTTGGACATATATCATTGCACATGAAACTCTCGCCAATAACTGAGCATCTCATTCCTCTGTATTTTACACGATGACTATTTTATGTTGATGTAACATTTAAATTGCTTCATAATTTTTGTTTTTTGCGTGACGCGAAGCTGATAAATTATGTATAGAGTTGCGAATTATATATATATATACACATACATACTGGGTGATCTGAAATTCACAAATTCGGAGTACAGGACATGATACTTTATGCTAACATAAATAACTTTTTCCTTTAGCAAAATTGCGTTCGATAAATAATTTTTGCACTTATTTGTTAACTAACCTGCTCTCCTGCAAAAACTACTTATCGGACGCAATTTTGCTACAGAAAAAAATTGTTTTTTGTGCTAAAATGAACAACTTTTTCTTATAGTAAAATTACATTCCATAAATAATTTTTGCGTTTATTCGGTATAACTTCAATCTGCTCTCCTGGGAAAACTACTTGTTACATAAAACTACTTGTTGCCAAAGGAAAAGTTGTTTCTTTTAGCATAAAGTATCATATCCTGTACTTCGAATTCGTGAATTTCGGATCATCCTGTATATATATTCTATTTGGAGTCTTCACCTTTTGTGACCATATCTACATATATTTTCGAAATCTTTGAATTTTATATTCTCGAATCGCGCGTGTGTTGATTACATGATTTCAATAATCTTGTCCCTAATTTCCAGATGAAATTTCACATTATAGTCCTGACCACATTGCTTCTGGCGACCATGATTGCCGCGTATCCACAGAAAGATGGGCAAATCTTCAGCAATGAGGCAATCCGGCAAGCTCAGAATACTTATCTTATCCCGAAGGATGCGACTATACAAAAGGTTCAAGAGGGTATCGAATTGGCCGCTTACGAATCAATCCCCGGGGATCAGAGGATCAATCTTTTCGAGATCTTGGGCGAGCATGTGCCACCCGAGGTAGTGAACAATCTTCAGACCCAAATCGACCAAATAGGTCGAAATTAAATTCTTCCCTCTCGCATAATCGTCATTATCGTCATCATCATGTTAAAAATAATCATATCCTAAGTGCCTTCGTAGAAAAGTATTTGTAAATAAGTGATTCTTTTGTATCTTGCTTTTGTATTACACAAAAATTTGTTTACGTCTTGTAGAAAGTTTCCACTTTTCGTAAATACATTATATGAAAAATATTTTTATATGTATGTATCATTTTCTACCTGTGATTACGTTTATGTATATTCATTTACAAATAGATTATTATCGATATTGCACGTGTAAAAAATATCACAGTGTACTTTATAACAAAATACTTTGTACTTGTCTTTCATAATTTCGTTGCTTTTTTCGATAGCTTCATAGATTACTTAACATTCAAATAAGTAGGCATTCCTCAAAATGCGCAGATCGTGAAATTAATCATGTATTCTCATAAGGATCTCTTAGTCTGAATTATGTATGCTGTTAGCGATATATCATAGAGAAAGTTGCAGAACTACTCATCGAAGAAGCGTACTTTCACTTCTATTTATCATGTTACTGAACGTGACTTTTCTGTTCTGTGGTTTATTACATGACACAGCTAAATCGAAAATTTCAACATAATCAAAGCACGAAAGGATTATGAGATCATGTTTTCCGTTTTCTGCTCTGCTAATTTTATTGTCTCATTATTATAATACATATTGAGAACGGAAGGTCTCGATTCACTTTTTACTTTTTGTGGAACTTTCACTTTCTTTTATATATACAGCTGTGCATACGTAAATGAGATAGATCTATCAGACAAATCATTATATAACAATAATACGCTTTCATCTTATGCTACCGGTTACAAAAGCTTAATAAAAAATAGTTACTATAGTTAGTGTTTCTTATTTCATTTCTTTTTCTCAAATTTCTAAACTAATTTCTCGCAAATACATTGTACTCAGATCATATATTTTTCTAGAAATCTATAATACCATCACACAATAATGATGAATTTCTTTCACGAGTAAGTAGGGCGTTTTAATAAAAACAAATATTTTCATGTATCAACATTACATACATTTTGGAATATAAAAATCACAAATGACATTTGTACATTAATGTTAAATAACTTAAGAACAGTTTTATTATGTTAAGATTACAAATCTGAGAACTATGTAAATGAGTTTTCGACAATTTTCGATTCATTTGATTAAATTATTTTCTTCATTAAGAATTTCGAATTATTAGTCTTTTTTCAGCGTACACGTATGGGCTCGATGAGAAGAATTACAAATGTATTTCCACCTTTCTGAATAACCAAAGCATATAAAAAATCATTATAAGACATACTTTCTTAAATAATATTAAGTATTGTAATTATTAATCCAATGATTTAAAAAATATTTTGAAGTATGCAAATTCCAAATTTAGTAAGCACGAAGAAAAATTCACGATCCAAATAATACTATGTATGAATCGCACTTATTATTAGTACATTATCTTGCATTTCAATTGTTATTTTTTTCTATAATACTTAAACTCCACCCGAAATGTTTATATCAATGCTGTTATATATATGTTATATTTCTTATCAGTCAGGTGTATTGATAAAAAAACAGGTGTTGAAAATTTGAGTATCTTTCACACGTTCAAAAATATAATGCAACGCTTTGATAAAAAGACATTCCAAATTTATCTCATTGATTCATGTCTTTATATCCTATATGTTACGAAAAACTTAGAAGAAATATATATATATATATATATATATGTATATGTATATATATATATATATATATATATAATGCGCTCTCTTATATTATCAAATAAAAAATCTAAATTGTGGAATGAGATATATTTAATCTTAAAAACTATTATACTTAATGTTAAAAACGCAAGAATTACAAAAAAGAAAAGCTATATTCTCCCTGATATTTTGTTGAAGAAATATAATAAAATTGAAATACGCATACTTACATATTTTGACTTCGCAAAAAATTTTAATTATTATACATTTGAAACCGCAAGTAGATATATGATTACAGAGAATATTCATATAAATTTTCTGTAAATTGTGCAGCTATATTGTTGTAAGTGAAAATTTTATGTACTACAACAAAAATGTGTACAAAAATAAAATATTCGAACGACTCAAAATAATCATTAAAAATATAATGCTAATTCGTTTCTATTCTGTTTAATGCAAGAAAATGTACTGTTCATACAAATCGTTATAACTTAAGAAAGTTTTTTATTTGGAATCACCATAGTATTTGCTGTAATGTTCTATGTGCAAATCTTCCCTCCGCATTTACTTCCTGTAAAAATTTAATAATTAAACATGTAACTGTGTACTTAAATCAAATGTACTTATGTACTTAAAATCAAATGAGTTATGAACACTTATTACCATTTATTAAATATTACTTACTTAGATCTCTTAGACCCCTTATCGCTTCTTTCTAAGCTCTTATCATGAGGACGTTTCCTACTGCTGGACGAAGAATGCGATGACTTACTTTTATCACGCTTATCGTGTTTATCACTCTTTTTGGGACTAAACAAACAAATTTCAATTATAACATCATCAAAAATATAAAACTTGTCGGTAATCACCTGTGTTTGGATGATTTGGAAGGAGACCCTTTCTTGTGTGAGCCCCCACTCCGTGATCGATCCGTTCTTTAATTATCAAGAAAAGAAATTTTCTTTACATAAGAATATGTACTATTTATAAACTATCATATTTACCTATGTTTGTCCGATGATCGTTTATCCTTACTAGGTGAACTTTTACTCTTTGAATTCGTGGAACTCTTGTGCTTATGTCTAATATGAAACAAAGAACATCTAAAGTTAATATTTAATAAAAACATTGAAATATATCCAATATATTTTGTATACAATACCTATCTTTTGAAGGTGATGGGGATTGTCTTCGGTTTGTTTTCTTCTTTTTACTAGAACTATAATCGTCACGATAACGATCTTCGCCCCTTTCTTTGTCCTCTTCGGCTGCTTCTCTTTCCAAATCTGACCAATCTTTTCCTGATTCTTCAGAGCTGCCTAATTCTTCTTCTGAAAAAGATAAAAAAAGATTTTAATGGGAAAAATTAAATAAATTAGAGAGAGAGAGAGAGAGAGAAAAAATATAAAAAGCAAAGATTTAAAAATATAATACAATAATTTTGGATAAAGTACCTTCACTATCAGAATCTTCAGAAGCTTCAGAATATTCAGAATCATCATCAGATTCTTCCTCACTCTCCATATCGGATGGCTGTAAATAAATTAAATATAAATAAAATATATGTATCATTCTTATATATTTAGAAAAGTTTCTTGTTTGTCTAAATCTCGAACCTCGTACGCATCATCTTCTTCTTCTTCTTCATCTTCGACTTCTTCATTTTCAACATCACTTTCTGGATCCAAGAATGTCCATCCTCCGCTATCAAAGAATCCTTCAGGATCATCTGTTATAGTTTTCATGATTTTCGTCCAATTCAAAGACTGGACACCCTCTGAATATCGAATATCGCACGAACTAAACAAGAAATTAATAATTATATAAATTTTATTGTCTACTAAATAAAAGACAATAAAGATGATAAGACTGTCAATGTTACATTAAATAATAATGTTACTTACTTTAACCATTCCTTGACATGATCCAACATATTCATAGGAACAGCATTTACCATCGCTACCTTTCGATGATAATCTTTGAAAACAAAAATCATGTCAAAGTTCTTTAGATGAAATTGTACTCTTTCAAAGTGAACCAATTCAACATCTTCCAATGTAATGACAAATGGAGGCTAAACCCAAACATATTATTAATGTAATATTCTTTTTGCCTTAAAATATTAATTTTGTTTCATCGCAGTGTATTACCCATTCTGTGAGATTAACCAAACATCCACTAGTTGGTTGAAGTAAGACAGTACTCCTGTATGGTGCACCAGGAAATCCCAAGTCCCGAAATGGTGTATCAAATTCTATCTCTTGTTTTGTCATTCCTTCAACCTTTATATGACAGAGACATGTATCACACAATAGAAATAAATGTAAAATCTCAATAAGCATAATAATAAAATCAATTAGTAAAATCAAATTTATACACACTTTTTCGCAGAAGCTTTTAAAAGCAGTTTTTAATTTATGTCTAAGTTCTCGTTCCGATTGTTCAGCTGCAAGATCATCACGATCATGCATATGCTGATGTTTACCTAAATCTGTAGTAATTTCTCCAACTTCAGTATAAAACTGCACGTCTACATGTTTCTTTTTACCAAACATAATAGCATGCTAAAAAGACACAAATATTTATATACATAGTGATATACATAAGTAACAATATTCATTCATTAAAAATTAATATTATTCTTACACATTAAACGAATATATATGTTTAAGATAAAATATGATACATACTTTTAAATGGAAATGCAACAGTATAATCATTTCACCATCGCACGGTTGGAAGAAAGCGTTTTTAATGTTATTATAAAGAATGTCTACTTTATCACCGCGTACAGAAGTATAGCGGAATCCATTTGTGTGCGCTTCTAAACCACCAGTCATTCTTTTTGTAACAATATTTGGTCGAATATATAAATCTTTCAATTTGGGATTGCCTTTATTTTGTGATAATATTAAAGTATCTTGTTTTACAAGATCTTCTTTTTCCCTCTCTTCTGCTTCCCTATTTTTGAATTTCTTTTGCACTTCCTTAATCAGTCTAAAGGCTGTATTCAAATTTGACGATGGTGCAGAGATCTCGCCGGGCTCTTTGGTATTTGTGCTTCGATATGTTACTTCCTTAACAAACGTTGCATCAGGCTGAGGGTAAGATCCACCTTCATTTCGTCCCATAGTTGCACCAGGGTGAAAGAAGTTTATTCTAAGATACGTATAATCTCCTTCTACTGACTGTGAAATGTTCTTAATTGTTGATATGTGGAAAGGTACTGGAATACCAGCAATAGGTAAAATCACAGTTTCATACTTCTTATCCACATACAACTTCAATTCTTTGACTTCCGGCTCGCGTGGCATATGACTCAAACTTTTATAAGATACTGTTGATTTACGTATTTTTTCTTGTTCCTTACCGCCAGACTGCTGGGCCAATCGAGCTTTAGCAATTTCATTCAATTGTTGAGCTAATTCTTTTTGATGTTGCTTTCTCTTCTCTTCTGAACTATGCTCTGTTCTCAATTTAGATTCTATTACAGCAGTTCTTTTTCCACGTCCTAGAATTTCTGGCTTTGGCTCATTTTCTTTTCCACTTCCCTCTTCTTCTTCATCTTCGTCATCTTTCACATATATACCTATGTTTTTCACTTTCTTCTTCGATGGTGTTAAATTAGAAGCGGGTTGTCCTTCATTTACTATAACTGTATCGCCTATGAAAAGGGCGTATGTTTTACCTTCTTTGTCAGTTGCGTCTGGATTGGTAAGATTTGAGAGACCAACGTTAACATTAAATACCATGCCTTTCTTAGCTATTGCATGAATTTTCGGACCCAATAGCAAAGAACTTTCTTTGAATTCAATACCCATAGCAAATCCGAAATTCTTAGTTAAATGATTTAACATTTCTGGTTTCTCATCTTTTACAAATTTGATACCAGCCTCATATACTTCACTTATTTTTGTTCCTGCAACTAACTTTTTTAAGATCTCTTCTTCCAGTTGTAACAAAAAATTATAATTACCCTATAACAAGATGTATTATAAATTAAACTAGAAATTTGATTTCAGTGATACGAATACGTATTTTTTTCTACATACCTCAATTGTATTTGTGGGATTAACTAACAGAGTTCTTACTATGTTTGAACAATAATTTTTGTAACGTGCCCCCAATGAGCAAACAATAACACCAAAATGGAGAGTAGTATTTTTATCGCTAACAGCGCTAAATTTAAGTGAATAATTTCCACCGCTTTGTATAATTGCAGGGTAACACATATCTACCTGCGTAATATCTACTCCGGTTACATACTTCTTGTTTGTGATAGCTGTATCTACACTTTCTGCTAGCTTTGAATGTTTAACTTTCTGAAATAGAGATAATTACAATTGTAATGTTTTTATATACATTCCATTTTTCTTTCCACATTTAACTCTCACTAAAATCTCATATAGAATTGAAAAATATATACCTTGTCGGAATCTATGATTTCCATTATCTGATCTTTAAGATACTTGGTGAAGACATCCACTGATATCAGACAGGCTTTCTTTATAGTAATTATTTCACTATCTTCTTTTGGACACATAACATAAGCAGCTGCAGCACTTATATCAATCTATATGAATTATACAAATATAAAGAAATACTTTTTCAACTTGAACATGTACTCGAGTAGACAAATTTTTTTGTGATTTGTGCCTACTTACAGTATCAAAAGATTCGTTCTTTAAAGTGGCTCTCCATGAATCCATAAAAGCACCTGGGTAATTTTCTTTAGAAAATACTCCCAAATTTTTGCCATTTTTACTTTGCTTCATCACTTCAATGAGTTTTGCAAAATTTGCTTTGTCTTCATCGCTCTATAAAAAGATATTCAAATATTGCTCAGCAATTCTATCTATATATATTTAATAATAAAATTATTCTTACACTAATTATACAATATACATACTCTGTCTCTAACAAACAATTTCACAGGTGGTACTCCTGTATCTTCATTTTGATTTTCTACTTTTCTTAAAAATTCAATTTTCTTTTTACTGGCCAAGAAATTGATAGATTCTTCAGTCAATATCATTATAGTATCCGTGAGTTCGTAACTGAACAGCCATGTCTAAAACAAAGCATGTCGATACATAGAAACTTTCAATTTATTTCTTAATAAAAAAAAATGTTATCTTATATTAAGCATTTGCAATAAATTAATTGATATGTAATATTTTTAAATAATAACATTTTATAAACAATAACTATAAATAATAACTTTAATAAACATAATATAATGAAACATAAAATAAATGTGATATGTAGAAAATTGATTCTCAAAAATACAATATATTTTATGTAATTTTTTTTTTAATAAATAATTTAAGGTGTTACAAAAGATACTATAAAAATAAAATTTTTCAGCTTATCAAATACGTATTATTTTTTTAGCAAATCTTTTGTTCACTGCGCTATCTTTTTGACAGCATAATGAAATCATTTTGATATCTCATTGGCTAAACTGTGCTAATGTCACTTGCTATTTCTTTCTTTCTTTATCGAAGAACTTAGAACAATTTCTATTTTGTACATAGAACTGAAGAAAAATTGACACATATTCCATCTTTTGATAAGATACTCGTAACATAAGCAAAGTCCTTAAAAAAATTTTCTAATTCTAAAACACATGTACCTGCAACGCTATGGATTTGCTGTAAACAATATCTTCATCAGTGCCAACGGCAGAAACAAGGCAATCCATTTTACTAAAACTATCATCGGTCCCGACCTCCCCATCCTATAAAAAACAAAAGATTGTATAATAATACGCAACAGTTTTGCTTACCGGGATCAAGAAGCATACAATTTCCTTCACGCTTACCTTCCACGCGGCATACAGGCGCTTCATGCGCCGAAAAAACATATCCTTGTCGAGAGACACGTTTGCCATGGTTTGGCGTTTGGATTTTAATCACGCAGCTGGGGTTCTTCTTGTTCTAACACGAAATTATAATCAACGCTTGCGTCGTAAGCGGGCGAGGGAACAAAACATTCAGAAAACGCGTAGATACCCTCGACGTTATCACATCTTCCGTTTCGGTTTCTTGCGATTTGCACCAATTTACGCGCCGGTACGCAGACCGACTTTTATTTCGTGAATTCAACCGATGGAGTAACGAAGATCGACCGTAAGTTCACGCGACTACAGGCGCGGAGATGGCGGGATTTATAACCAAACATGCAACATGCGACGCTGTGATGCCGCGAATCGTGACGCTTTGCTCACGGAACGCATCCCGCGCAGATCCACCGTGAAAGCGAGGCGTTGATTGGCTAGAGCAGAGAGAAACGGAGAAATCCATATAGTCTGTTCGACTTGCTTACACTTTTTTACACTTTTTAGCACAGACTTTTACATAATGCATAGTGCATAAGAGAATCAACCAATCAAAATTCTTTTCCATGGAATGGGAGGAAAGGAAAGATTCTGATTAGTTGATTCGCTTATGCACTATGCTTTATGTGTTATACAAAAGTCTGTGCTTTATGGATTATGTGTTATGCGTTATGCAAGAGTCTGTGCTTCCCGCTTTACACTGTCACCTATGTATTGTACGTTGTTGGGAAACAACTCACTACCATCCATTCCACCCGGCTCGAGGAACCGGGTGGTTTTTCCATCCTCCTATGGATAGAGTAGAAATCTGAACGTTCTATCTAAGCGTTCAATAAAGACACTCAATAAGAACCTGAACGCTTTCTGGATGCATCCGAATGGAGAATTTGAACACAACCCAGATCATGATGGAAATATACAATATAAGATGAAGTACTCCTGTAGATGCGCAGTAGGAAAGTGCACATTTGGGTATATTTGATTGGTTATTCCAATATTCCAGCGCTATTATATTGTACGTAGGAAAATGCATATCGGACATATTTGATTGGCTATTTCCGTACTGCTACCGCCATTATGCGTAATGTTTCACCTTATATGGCCCAGATTCTGTTTTTCTAGGGACTCTAGTCTAAACTAGACAAAAGAATCAATAATCGTGAATGTCAAGGAAAAATTGAAAGTCTCATGAGACTACTCGAACGAGTTGGATGTGTGTCTCATCCATCTAATTTCGGGTATTGCGTCACCTCAGTTATATTTTTTAAAAAGCGTATATTTTGAAAAGCGTCGGCTTCGATTGTGCATTTGCATTTCTCAATTCATAGTTCCTTCATTCGTTTGGACGTGTTTCCATACGACGCGGAATCGTAGTCGCAGATTGCGCCCGCCAAAAGGATACAATCAAAACCAAAATAGCAAATCGCCTCTAAACATTGGGGCCCGTATTCAGAACACGCTTACATTGCTTACAATGTAGCGCGTTAACATGCTATAATTTACATTACACATACTATAGAATTTTAGAGATAAAAGCGCGTTCTGAATACGGGCCCCAATGTTTAGAGGCGATTTGCCATTTTGATTTTAATTGCATTCTTCTGTTATGTTTACCCAGTTTACCCGGTTTGAAGTGGCCGGTACATTGCATTTTTATTACACGAATTATTCAATTTCGAAGACCATCAGTGACCCAGTATCAATCTGTTGCCTACGAGGCTAATAAAACAAGAAGTTGAAGGCGTACAAATCCTGTCAGCCTGGGAATAACTCTCAAAAAATATATATATGCTTGTAAGTAATTAATCAAGATAAAAGCAACATTCGGCTTTTTTTTTAAGAATGAACTTACCAAGATGTGTAGCGCAAAAACTAGTCAGCAGGAGATATTTGTTCAGAATGACGAGAATTACATATATCCAAAATTAGGCAATTTAATCAAAAAGCTAATTTCTATAATAAAAGATTAAATTATTAGGCTCAATTGAATAAAAACATTAGTAAAAGATAAAAAGAGCTAAGAGCCACCGCTACTTCTTAATTGCTAATATTTAATGTCTTGTAAATTATATTTAACAAACGTTTCGTCCTTACATTAAGACCTTTTTAATGTTAATATATACAAATAATTTCTATCTTATATGCTAAGTAGCTGTTTAAATATCTACCTTACATAATACATCATTTTTTAAAATGCTTTAATTAAAAATTTACTTCTGAGTGTGTGGTGACAATAATTTTCATGTTTTTGTTCTTGTATATTGATTGTCCAGTGACTTATTATTCGGTATCCTTGTGATCTTATTCTCATCTTAATCTATGTTTAGTAAATCGACTTATTTATTTAAAAAATTCAGTGTAACTTAATTAAAAGATAATATATATTAAAGATATTTAAATTTAATGCCTGACCTGCTATTCTTATTTGTGTTTGTATGTCCATTATAATTGATTCATTATAATTGATATCGCAATGATAATGCAACGGTGTTACAAATTCGTCAATTAAAAGAATTGATTTTATATGTTCAAATACTGGTGACATAGCAAGCGACAAAATATAGGAATAACGAAATAAGAAGTGACAGAATCTCTGATGAAATAGTTGAATAAATATTATGACGTTCGTTAAATATTATAATTTACAAGACATTAAATATTAGCGATTAAGAACTAGTGGTGGCTTTTAGCTTTTTTTACTTCTTACTATTAATTCCATAAGGTTTGTACGTGGTCCTTCCATCAAATTTAATAAAAAAAGTTTTCTCACAGTTATGCTTTTTTAATTATATGTATTTAAATGAGTGAATAATTTTATAATTTAATATATTTAAATCGGAATAATAAAATAATATAAATTGTGATGTTTATTTTTTTGACAATGTATTATATAATTTGTACATATTTTAATTTAATATAAGGTTTCAGAGAAAATTTATATGCGTCGTATTTTATTATATTGAGGAATAAGAATTACAAAAACTTTGTTCATATATCAACAAATAATGGATACCACTAGACATTACAAAAATCAATTTGAGGATTATTCCATTGCGGTTAGCCGTAATATAATCAGGGATGATACTAATACGGTATACAAATTTTTTTCATATATATTTTATCATTTAATAAGTAAATATTTAAAATTATAGTGATTAAAAAATATTTAATAGATAAGTGATTATAGTATTTGATGACAAAAATAAATTTTTTTAGATTCATGATGCATTTAAATCATTATTAACATCAAAAATTAAGAATTTTATAGAAGTATTAAAAAAAAATAAAAGAAAATGGCTCGACAGCAGTGACTATTCTGTATACACTGGACAAGCAGGAATTGCATATACATTATATCGTTATGGAAAATATTATAATGATTCTGAGTATATTAATGTAATTATAAAACTTCATGCTTTTAATTTTAAATTAGATGTCATATTGATATGATAAATTTCATAGATGGCAGCAGAAATATTGCAAAGATGTACTACAGAATTCAAAAGCCGACATGAAGTCACATTTCTAACTGGAACTGTAGGTCCATTAGCATTAGCAGCAGTTATACTACACTCACAACAAGAGAAAGAACAAGCAGAACAATTAATTCTTAAGTAAGAACTTAATAATAGTTTTATAGTAATTAAATTGCAAATATATTTTTGAAAATACAAAATTATAAAGTTTTATTCTTTTAATATTTCTGTACTAAATAACTAATTCTGTACTAAAAAATTTGAGTAAACTTTTACATTAGGATACTTCTTTAATGACTTTGACATATGTTATGAAGATGAAGATACTGATCAACTTTTCCTTATAAATTAATCAGCGATCTTTTATAGTTTCTAAGATATTTAGATAATTAGTAAATATCCTGTTTAAAGGGGCCTCTTCCTCATGATCTTGACTTTGACATATGTTATCATGATCCTGAGTAATCTCCAATATGTTTTAGCCGTCACTTACTTGATAAATAAGATCAGTAATAGTATTCAAATGTAATACTATCTTGAAATAACTCTGATTCTATATATAATAAATGATATAAATTTGACTGAAAAATACGTGCACATATTTATATATAATATCTACGCATCAAGTACACTTACATGATTGTTATCTCACTTTAATTGTAAAAATCTATTAGGTGTTGGAATTAATTCGTAGCGTTTTACAAGTGATGGGAAGTACTTTCATTAATGTATTTTTTAATGTTCATGTGAAATAAATAACATTCTTTCATTAAAAAACGCTACGAATTAATTCCAACACCTAATATGTTTTTTTCCAATATATACATTTTTTTATAACATCAATTTGTTTAAATAAAACATAATTTTTAATTATATAAGCGAGTTTCTTCCTGTAAAGGATACGCTATAGCGTCTCTTTTATACCATTACATGGTATTTATCCTCTTCATAATATACTAAAAATAGACGGTTCTGATATGTATGTACACTATCCATCATATACAAGATGTCATATATAGAAAAAAAATAATGAAATTTTGAAAATGAGTTTTATATAAATATATTTCGAAAACTATAAGAGACCGCCGATTAATTTATAAGGAAAAGTTGATCAGTCCTGACCTTCACCTTTATAACATATGTCAAGGTCAATGTTATCGAAGAGGTGTCTCCTAATATAAAGGTTTACCAAAATTTGCACACATTTTGTATATATTATATTTAAATTATTTGCAAATATTAGGTGTTGGAATTAATTCGTAGCGTTTTACAAGTGATGGGAAGTACTTTCATTAATGTATTTTTTAATGCTCATGTGAAATAAATAACATTCTTTCATTAAAAAACGCTACGAATTAATTCCAACACCTAATAACATTTCGATTACTACCTATATAAATGCTGGTATTCATAGTCTGTTCTTATAATACTATTTTAAGGCCAGCATTCATACTCAGTTCTTATATTCAAGACTGTCTTAAGTCCTTTCTTGAGGCATCATGAACCAAACAGAGGACCGTATTAGCGTCTTAAGACGTTACTTAAGATGGTTTTGAAATAAGAACTGACTATGAATATTGGGCTAAGTAATGTTTTCAGATGTTACTACGGTTCAGTGATCAGTTCGTGACATCTCAAAGCTGCATTTAAGATTGTCATTTTATAAGTCATTATATAAATTGAATTTAAATTTTTATTTTTACAAAGGATTGAATATTGAATCTTAATTATTGCTGCTTTAATATTGAGTAATATAAACGTATATTATAACATTTTAATTATAAACTAATTTTATTATTTTTACTGTATTATATTTTATTTTATTAGTTTTTTTAATCTTCAAAAATGCTTTTTTATTTAAGAAGTAAAATTAAAATTTATATATGTGTTTATTCTAGTAAATAATCACTTTATAGAAATACTGTTATACAAGGAAATAAAAACTTTTTTTAGATTGAAATCTTTATCTACTTACATTTTGGATAAACATAGTGGTGTCCCTGATGAATTATTATATGGAAGAGCTGGATATTTAACTGGTTTACTTTATTTAAATTCAAATATAGTTCCAGCTCCTATAGAAGCAGATCTTATCAAACAAGTAAGACTTTTATATATAAGAGGCATGTATGAATTGATTCTTATTAAAAAATACAAAAAAGCATTAACTTTATTTGTCGTTATTAAAAAGAAAGTAAGATTCTTATTTGTATTAAAATTATCTATATTTATAATATTATAGGTTGTTTCTTGTATAATTAATTCTGGAATATCATATGCTACGTCAAATCGTAGTCAATCACCTTTAATGTATTCTTGGCATGATACAGAATATATTGGTGCTGCTCATGGATTAGCAGGCATATTGTATTTGCTCTTGCAGGTATGTTGTATTTTGTGGTTGTAAAAATATATTTTGTGGAAAACGATTATTTGAATCTCTTTATTGCTTGTTATCTTATATTTGAAAGCACATTACAATTTTATTTTCTCAATCTAAATTTGTTCTTTTTTTAGGCACGACAATATTTAACGCAGGTGCAGCTCGATGATTATATTAAACCATCTT
The DNA here is from genome assembly GCF_000204515.1 of Acromyrmex echinatior. Next base: position 588,100 of record NW_011627094.1, on the reverse strand, counting down.
TGTATTATCTCCAAAAATTGCAATTTTCTTCTGGAAATTTTCCTTCTTCAATTGGCAATTTTTCTGACAAATTAGTACATTGGTGTCATGGAGCACCTGGAATGTCTGCATTATTTTGTTTGGCTTATAAGGTATAAATTTTATATAGTATTTATTAATTTAGTAAAAGTATTTAAATAAAAACTCCATTTAGTCAAAGAAGCTACGTGATATATGGATATTTTCGTGTTTTGATACGTTAAATGCATTTTGTCATTTCATCAATCATTGCAGTTCACTTTATCAAGGGAGAAGTAACCTGATATTAATTGTAAGCCGCTTTTTTTGGGAAGTTTCCTTTATGTACGCTGATCAGCGATAATGGTTTAGTATTAGATTGCTTCTCGCGCTCTGATGAAGTAAAATGTTTACGAAGCATTGGCATTTAATGATAAATATTAAGACAAATAATCTGAAAACTGTATAGCTTTTTTGAAGAAAATATAATAGTGAAAGTCTCTAAAGTAACATCCATTCACTATTATTGCTGTAATTATAGGTGTTTGAAGACCATACATTTCTAGAGACTGCAATACAATGTGGAGAAGTAGCATGGGAACGAGGACTACTAAAAAAAGGATATAGTATTTGTCATGGTGTTTCTGGAAATGGTTATACTTTTATACATTTATTTCAGCAAACAAAGGTTTGATTTTAATTCTTGAATATTTATGAATATACAAACATTTGATAGCGAATTTGATAGCTTGCATACTGAATACAAACTTTAGTGATGCCACACATTTGATTGTATTTGTAATGTCTTCTATCTTACAAGGGAACACAACAACAAGCTGATTTAAATGAGCTTTTAATATGTTGTTTTATGGATAAAAATAGAAGACACATTGTTTTATATATGTTTTAAAACTTTAATCCATTTGAATCCGAATGCATATTTTAATAGCATTCCATTTTTATTTTTGTATAATGATAAATAATTAACTATATTGTGATAAAAGTAAAAAATAACTTGTCTCCTGCACAAGTCGATAAAGAAATCCGCAAATGGAAATCGGTGTCAACTGATTCCTTACGGAACAGCTATAGGTCTGTTTTCTGTGGCTGAATAAGGCTGTGGTCAAAGTCTCGCTACAAATGCTTTGAAACGTTTGATGGGCCAATGAGAAGAAAGAATTTTACAAACTGACCAATTAAAAAACGCTTCAAAGCGTTTGCAACATTGCGTTAACCATACCCTTAGTGTACACTTTTGGAATTTAAAGTGAGATAGGTATGTGTTTGATCCTTAAAAGTGAAAACGAGAATTCTAGTGCAGTTTAGTGCAGGAACAGAAAACAGACTATATGTTAGTTACAACGCTATTAACGTTGTAATTAAAAATAATATTTTCGACACACAACATCAATATAAAATTAGAGCAGATTTATCAAATTCACTATGAGATTTTAATTTCAATTAATTCTACATTTAAAGTATATTTAATTCTACATTTAAATGTTTTTATTAACAAAAAATTTGATATATTTTATATCGATGCCTGAGCCGTAGAAAGTGCTATATCGAAAAAAAAACATGAAGAAAAGTCTATGTCAAGAAATGAATTAAAAGCAGTCTATTTTGCATGAGTCGTGAAGATCGGTCTATGCCAGAATGCATATGAAGTACGATATCTATGATGTAAAAATACAAGGCATACCATTGCGCATAATAGTGATAGCAATACTGGAAACAACCAATCAAATTTTGCATTTTCCTGCGTATAAGCGCATGTTGGAATAGCCAATAAAATTTTGGCCACAATTTACTCCTACTGCGCATCCTTGGGAATGATACATCTTGGATACTTTCCAGCAAGAACACAGTTTGCCTACGTTAAGGATGAAACGATTCACTGTGTTATATAGTGTCTGATTGTTTCCTTGCTGGAAAGCACTTCTGTCTTCTTACATGATTGTATTGAAAAAGTAAGAAGAACAGTTTAAGTCGCATGAAATTAATGAAGGGTCTATATAGCGCAATATTCACGACTCATAAATTACACAAATTTAGTTACGGAAAATTAAATAATATGAATAAATGAGTGCGCAAAATAGAATTAAAAATCAAAACAATTCCCATCTTAGTCATACTACTATAAAATTTATGAGAAGAAAATATATTGTGCTATATAACCTTTTTAATTTCATGTGACTTGAACCGTTCTTCTCGCTTTCTCGATATATAAATATTTTGTATGCGTTCCGACATACACCGATCTTATGCATCTAAATAAACCGCTTTTCATTCATTTCTTGATATAAACCTTCATGTAAACTGTATAATCTAAACAGTAAAATCTTTCAGATTTAGAAATAACTGAGCTACTTTTTTCTATTCTGGAATCTTTAATTACTTAATCATTCATAATGACATATGAATCATTCATAATGATATAGAAAAAAATGTTACACATTCTACTTTTTGTTTGCTTTCTCATGCTATATATATTACATGCAAACAAATACAATAGTAAAGTAGTAAATAGTAATATAATATAGTTATAGTAATATAATATAGTTTACAGAAGAAATAGTAGTTATTTAAAAATAGAGAAGGTCCATAATAGAAATAACAGAATTCAAAAACTGTATTGCATTTAATTTGTTATTATTTTGAAATTATGCGTTTCGAAATTATGGTTATCTCCAAATTCTTGAAATGCCAACGTTTCGTGAACATTGCAGTTTATTTCATCAGGGGGAGGAGCAGCTTGATATTGAGCAGAGCTGTAATTACTGAGCTGTTCCTCTGGATGATATCCTTTATCTTGTTTCTTTTTTATGATTCGAGAGGGGTGAAAAAAGGAAAGTGGGAGTATAAGCTAAAGGGGGAGTTGGTTAATTTTCGATGATCAGAAGAATGATCTTCCATATTTTACTTATGTTGTAACCTTTTTTAGATTATTAGAGTATTTTTGTATCTCTATAGCTCTATATTTTCTTGGAAAAAGTGATCAACCTAAGATAAAAGAACACCAACGTGACATCAAGTTAAAACACGTCACCATTACTCAATTAGAGAACCTTAAAGGGAGAGAGTGGCAAACTGCATTACGTGACCTATCTCCTCTGATTGGACGCGAGCATCAAAGCTCCATAGGCATGAAAGAGATTGGAGAAAACTGGTCACGTCCTGATCCTCGTTCTGATTGGACGCGATCATTCATGTGAATCAATTTGTCATTATCTTTGAGGCTTTCTAGTCAACATTATCAGAATACAGCACTGAGACAGTATATCAAATACTGTTTGATAAGTCTGGATCTACAATAAATAATTTAAGCCTTAAATAACCCATAAGAAATTGACCAACTACAGTCGAATGCGAGAAGAATAATTGAATGTGATTCGTCTATTCCTTATGGCTTAAGACTTAAAAATCTATTGTGGATTCGGGGTAAAATGAACCAACATTACATACTTAAGAAAATATGGAGAGGCTATAGAGATACAAAAATACCTTAATAATCTAAATATATAATAGATAATAGCTACACAGAAAGGTACATGCTCATGGTGTCGCTCTTTTACATTTTTACGTCAAATGACAAATCTAGAAGTTGAACAAAAATGTAAATTTTGAACTTTTTTTTTCGATTTTAGTGTAAAGTCCATTGCATCACCATCATTTTGTGTCTACTTAAATCTTGTAAAAGAATTTTTGATTCCGTTCAGTAAATTTAAAGATTTATATTGATCTACAAAGTGCCGACAATTTGTGTTTCAAAATTCACTGCCAACGCTGAAAATTTACAAGTTACATATACTATGCATTTTCAGCACTAGCAGTGAGAATTTTGGAACATAGCTTGGCCATTCCAGCATGCTCTTAAATCGTAAAAAATTGACCAATCATAGTCGATTATTCTTCTCATTTAACTGTGATTAATTAATTTTTTTATGATTTAAGACCCTAAGAATGCTTCTATTAGACTCCGTATAAAATATGAAAGACCATTGAAGATTAACCGACTCCTCTCTCCCTTTTGCTACATCTCCACCCCACATGCACACACATGCAAGTTCCCCCTCCTTTCTCTCTCCTTTACCTGTCTTCCCTTCAACTTTCTTCCACTATAAAAAAAAACAGCGTATATAAAGAGAATCACCTAGAGGAACACTGGAACAGAACTCAGTATCATATTGCTCCTCGCTTTGAAGTGAACTGCAATTTTCACAAAATGTGGCATTCATTTCTAAGAATGAATTTTTACATGAAGATAACTCGCGAAACGCATAATTTCTGTATAGATAGTATCCATGAAAGTACCTCAAGAGTATTGTTACTATATTCATTTTAGAATATCAAATACTTATATCGGGCTTGTAAGTTTGCCGAATGGTGTTTTGATTATGGATTACATCAAAATCGATCCCCTGATAGACCTTTTTCTTTATTCGAAGGTAAATTGAGTACATATAATATTTCAAGTATATTTTTACATAATGTTATGTATTTATTTATATATTTTCAGGTCTTGCTGGTGTTATTTATTTTTTATTGGATATGCAACAACCACATTTAGCTAAATTTCCAATGTATGATATTTAAATAAAAATATAATTATTTGAACAGTCAACACATTTTTTTGTTAATAAATATGTTATATTTAAACAATAAGAATTGTATTTTAAACAATAAGAATCATACATTTGAAAATTCAACAACAAAAAATATAAATAATGGCCATAACGGTTAAAGCTAGATTTTAGCTGATTGCAGCAATTAATTTTATGAAGCAACGTGAATGTGCATGAATATATCTGACAATTCCCTTCAAATTTCTACTCTGAACCATGTATGAAAAAAGTGTTTAAAAGTGTTTATGGAACATAAAAACGCTTATTTAAATAGAGAGAGAGAGAGAGAGAGAGAGCAATAAAGGAGAAAATGAGACAGAGCAACTTGTTTATTTCATGCATGCCCACTCCATTTTGACAAAATCAGGAGAGATGCGCTACTGTATATATTGTGGCAGTAGTGGCTGCAACACAGATTCTTGCATAACGGATAATGAACAGTGCATAAAAGAATCAACCAATCAAAATTTTTCTTTTCCATGGATTGGCAGGAATTGAAAGATTCTGATTAGTTGATTCACTTATGCACTATGTATTATGCGTCAATTTTCCGTAAAAACTGTAAGTTGATTGGCTACACATTTCACAATTCGAGATCTAGCATCGCGGACATAAAGCTTTAAAGCTACAATCAGACAATGTATTAAATATTAAGGATGCACTCCCATGGGGTGCGGAACTGCAGAACGTTCATGATTAGTTATGGCTTCATTTCGCCGATTTCGTTTCGCTAAAATATGTTATCCTATGTTCCATTAAGCAGAATTTGCGGAATGCGCAATTAGCTCTGACCAAGCGCAAGTCTTCCCGTAGATTACTTTCATTACGTCTACTAGAATTGCGTTTGTCATTGGTTTGCATTGATTGCGCATCCGCAAGTTCCGTTTATACATGGAACATAGGAAAATGAATTCCTGTGAATCGGAAATCATATATACATACAGAAACATTGTCTCGACTTTCGCGAAAAGATGGAAAGAAACAGACAAACGAAATGCCGCCTATTACTACTGCGAGTTCCGATTGGCTTTCGCTTTTCCGCTTTCTGCTTTTCTGTCAAGATGTGAACCCGGCCTAAGAGATAGTTTTCTTCGTTTAAACCAGCTTAACGAGGTTAGTTTTATGTGTATGTATATACTTGCATACGCACACAGGCATCGGCGGAATCCGCAAAAGAAATAAATTTGCGCAACTGAAAATGGCGGAATAAAACCATAACCAATCACGAACATCCCGCAGTTCCGCTCCCTGGGAGCGCATACTGAGATTAAAAGATTGAATTTGACCAATCAAAACAATAGGAGCTAAAATTCCTTCGTCCTCATTGGTCAAATTTCAATTTTCAATCTTCAATAGCTGTGTCAAAGTCTCGCTACAAATAAAGCATTTGATGGACCAATTAGAAGAAAGAATTTTACTGATCAATTAAAAAACACTTCCAAAAAAGCGTTTTCAACAACGCGTTGACCGTATAATGTATAAAACCGAAATCAGGCTGCATTGAAGATTGAGATTAAAGATCAAAGATTGAAATTTCACCAATGAGGACAAAAAAGTTTTGACTCCTTTTGTTCTGATTAGTCAAACTTTAATCTTTCAATCTTCAATTCAATCTTCAATGCGTAATCTAATTCCGGCCTAAAGTGGTTAAAGTGCAAAAAGTGCAAACAACACATACGAATGAACCTACCGTTTCTTAAGCCTCGTGTTCACGATGCTAGAAATCGGTTCGTGACCTCGGATGAAGAAAGAATTGACCAATCGCAATGGTCATGTGATCAAATTGTTCAAATATAATTTGTTAATTTTTTTCTCGGATATCTCGGACCGATTTCTAACATCGTGGACATCGAGCTTTATATATGCTTGATCTCTTTCTGCTACGTGTGTGTGTATATATATATATATATATATATATATATATATATATATATATATATATTCGCATGCCTCCTGCATGTGTCATATGTGTATACACTAAGCACGAATATACACACGAATAAATACACATGAATAAATACACATGTGTGCAATCGCGTTTTTTTCTAATCATCAAATGTCTCGCATAATCGAAATGTTAAGGGCCGATTAGAACCTTCGTTCCACAACAAAACTCGCAAAATACTATTGTCTTATGTGCACTATTTAGCTTTCATTTCATGCATATGTGTATACATATGTATGTGTATGCATATATACATATGCTGCACCTGAATAGATCTTGCATATATATGCGCATATATTTTTGTAAGCCCTACTCGCGAAATCGCGGAATGCTTTTATCCATGATTGATTGAACGTCGTTGCCTCGTGCATACAATTACTCCGATTACCAATCTCGCCAATCCGACCGTTTTACCTTATAGAGGTATGTTGGTAAGAATTGATAAGAATGGGAGAAGCGGAATCGGAAAGTGGAAAGTGGTAAATTAGAAATTGTCTGCAATTTCGTGTGAGGAAATGTGTGATAACTGTTGCTTTGCCGCATCAATATGATATTATACATCCACTTAGAGTGGACTGTGCTTGGATCAGCATAATTATGAAAAGAAGCTTGTGCACGTCTCGCCCGAGAGTCCAATACTATTCTGAGGGAAGTGCGGCTCCCGGGCTCGTATGTACGCTTGGAACAATTTATCGAATCCTGTGTACAGGGTTTTACGGAAATCGCAAGTAAAACGTGTCGCTCGTATCATGAATGTGAGTAAATTTATATTATATTATATTTAGTGGGATTATAATTCGCTATATCTCAAATCAAATTATACGGAGTATTTCACTGTGACTGTAATCGTATGTCTGGTTGAGGAATGATTTTGCATGTTGACAGTACAATGATATATTTCTTAATATCATTTATACATTGCTCCAATAATCTTATATATGTATTTTTTAAATTTATAGTAATTTATATGTAAATACGTAAATATATCTGTCAAGATTGATGCACTAGTCCTAAAAAAATTTGCAGAATCCAATTGTGTGATAGCAGTTAGTCACAATCTTACTCTCTCTTTTTTGTATAAACTATTTTCAGAATATTCCTCTACTCTCTACATTATTCTGGCAATTTGATTATGTAACTCATGTTGGATTATTGACTTAAAATCTTGGTAAACTTGCTTTTAATGACATCTCTGGAATGTAATTATATTTTCGTATCTATTTATAGTTTGAAGTGTTAATTAACATAAATTATTTTTAACTTATAAAAAAGAAATGTTTTAAATATATAACTTATGTTGATCCAAATATTGATAAATTTGTTTTTTAATGATATTTCTGAAATGTAAACTATATTTTCATATTTGTTTTTGAAGTACTAATTAACAAGATTGTTTTGGTAAAAAAAAAATCTTTCTTTTTAGTTGTACTTTCTTATACTTCAATCGTCACGTACATAGATTTATGAAAAAATAGAAGAAATGTAGATAAAAATGTATGTAGAAAATTTTATAACAAATAATTTTATAAAACAGCTAAAAGACAGATTTTCCTTATGATATATATTAACAAAATTTTTTATTTATTTATGTCTAAAAATATATTTATTAATGAATAACTTAAATGCAAGAATCAGATGCGTCTTTACACTTCTTTATTACTAATCAGTAAATTTTAATGAAATGATATATCTTATATACTTGTAAATGTATCACTGAAATATATATATGTAAAATTACTGAGTGCTGTTTTATTTATTTCAATTTAATTATATTGATACTAATTTCTAATCTTCAGTATAATTAAATGTTGTATTGCTTTGAAGCATAACAATTTCAATATAATATTAATTTTCCTCTTTATATATATGTTTGTAAAATATATGAAATTATATTAATTTTATAAAATGAAAAGACTAATATACACACACACACACACATTTGTATATATGTATAGGATTCTTCACAAACTTCATGTACTAATAAGAGTATATTAAATATAATAATTGTCAACGAATTATTATGTAAATTTTTTGTTAAAATATTGATATATAATGCTCCATTTAATTCTCAAAGGTGGTCAGCATAGCAGAGAGGTGGTATCGAGAAGGTGGTTGACACGCCTTCATATATTTGAGATGATTGAAAGTGTATCACGCAGAGCACTGAGTGGCTCCAGTGGGAGCTACCACGTTCGTGGTGCTGAATTAGCAAGGAATCGCAGACTAAAATCTTTATCAGCCACTGTTACTTTCCTAGATGATACACAGCATACATTTCAATTAGATGTAAGTCTATAACGTTCTTTCATAGTAACAATTAAATGCAACAATAAAAATAAATATATATTAATAAATAAATAAATATTATAGAAACGAGCAAAAGGACAAGTTTTATTAGATTTGGTGTTTCAACATTTAGAACTTATTGAAAAAGATTATTTTGGTTTACAATATGCTGAAAATGGAGTTAGCACAACTATTCCTACATCTGATATAATGGTAACATATTTTAAAAAGAATTATTTTATTACATACCTGGTCTTTTTCAAAATATTACTTAAAATATATAAATTTTATGTATTAGTGTAAATAAAATAGTAAATACAATTAAAAAATTATTAACCTTTTATATATAAATATTTCTAGAGGTGGCTGGATCCCTCTAAACCTGTGAAAAAGCAGATAAGAAGTAAGGGTAAAGATCCTATATCTTTAACAAAAAAAATATATATATAATTATATGAAAACTAAATATTTTCTGGTTAATTATCTATTATGAGTTATATAGCAAATATATAATATATATTTGTTTGTTTTAGGTGGACATTTCTTTTTTAGAGTAAAATTTTATGTATCCGACCCTAGTAAACTACAAGAAGAATATACTAGATATCAGTTTTATTTACAAATACGTAGAGATATTCTTCAAGGAAAACTCCAATTACCCCCTAGTACAGCTTGTTTAATTGCTAGTTATACAGTTCAGTGTAAGTATATTAAAAATAATGAAGTAAATTTAAATAATTTTAGTCTTGAATACAAATTAATAAAATGAGTTAATACATTGAATTTTTGTATATTGTATATATAGCGGAATTAGGAGATTATCATCCAGAGGAACATGGACCAGGATATCTTTCACAATTGCAATTGATACCTGGACAAACAGAAGAAATGGAGAAGAAGATATCAGAGCTACATAAACTGCATAAGTTTGTACATCTTTATATCTAATATCTAGTAAATCTTGTAATTTGCTTTAATATTACAAATGTATTCTTTTTTTTTATTCATAGGGGACAATTGCCAGCTGATGCAGAATTTAATTTTTTAGATCATGCGAAACGTTTAGATATGTATGGGGTGGAATTACATAAAGCAAGGGTATAGAATATATTAGATTAAAAAGTACTTTTTAAAAATAAAATTAACATATACATTTTGTTTATCTTTCAGGATTCAACAAATAAAGAAATACAGTTAGGTGTTACATCGATTGGTCTAGTTGTATTTCAGAATGGCATAAAAATCAATGTGTTTTCATGGTCAAAAATAGTTAAAATCTCTTTTAAAAGAAAACAATTTTTTATACAACTTCGACGAGAACAAGTGAGTTTTATTATTCATTAATTTAATATGTATGATTTTCTTTTGTCACTTTTGCGAATTAATTAATTTATGTTGCAGTCTGAAAACTATGACACGTTATTAGGTTTTAACATGCAAACTTATCGTAGTTCTAAAAATCTATGGAAAGCTTGTGTTGAGCACCATACCTTCTTTAGACTTCACAGTCCGAAAATGCGACCAAAACGATTTCCTCTTACTTTAAGTAGTAGATTTACATACTCAGGACGTACAGAATTTCAAACAGTTGAAGATGGAAAGCACAGAGCACGTGTGGAAAGGACATTTATACGGTAATGACACTTTATAGTAGTTAACTTACAAAATTAATATTTTGTAAGGATCTTTCTCAGAAAATTTTTAATATTTAGATCACCTAGTAAAAAAATTGCTCATACTATTGCAACTGCATCTGTTACTGACGACAAAGGAAAATTGGCAATACCTGGGAGACCTTCACGATCTTATGACAATAAGGTTCAATCCCTCGGTGCTCGTGAACCTCGTCAAGCATGGGGTGAAGGAAATCCAAGTGACGAGTTAGTTACATATAATAATAATATTTATTTATAATATTGAAAAAAATATTCCACAGTTATGCATATAATTACTTTCCTCGTAATTATATATAAATAATCAGCAAGCAAGAAGATTAAGAAAATGATTAAAATTTTAATTACAAAATTTAAACATTAAGAAAGAAAGTGACAAATAAATATAGCATGGTAATTGTTGCGTGAATAAAATAATAAATAGTTAATTAGAAATAAAATTAAGTATAATTATTTAATCATCGTTTTGATTCTTCTTGGAATCATCCTTAGCTAACAATTGACGATTAAAATTAGAATGCCATATTAAAGAAATTAGGATTAACATCCTGTCATATGTGTAAACTTAAAGGTGGAAGATTCTTGTTAGAATGTCATCAAAAACATGGCTATAAAGGAACAATGTTAATGAACATATATTCTACTGCAAGAAGGAGAAATTAATTTAAGAGATATTTCTTTCATAGAGAGATTTAAAGCACAAATATTATTTTCATTATTTAATATTTTTAATACATTTGCAAAGCTTGCTGATGCTATAAAAAGATAATTTTCAATCAAAATTGTTTAAAAGAATATTTTCTTTTGGTTTGAAATTTGTGGCAAATAAGGAATAGTAAACTGTGGCGTATTGTTGTTATTCTTTCTTGTCATTGTGTGTGTGTGTGTGTGTTTTGTTTGCGTAACCAGTATTATATTTTATATTAAAGCCGAAAATTTTTCTTATAATGACATATATGCTACTAACATTATTTCAAGTCGCGTAGCTATATATCTTTTATAACATTTATCTAACCAAGATCTTCCACTTCTGAGAACAAGATGTTTCGTTTTAATTCTAGTAGTCAAAACTATGAATAACTTCAAGAAGTCGGAATGTACTACGATTAAATGATTAGATTTTATTTCTAATTAATTGTTTATTATTTCATCCGCGCATCAATTATCATGTTTTACTCATATTTGTCACTTTTCTTAATGTTTTAATATTGTTAGTACACACATACACCCTCTAACCAAGTCCATATGTATATGTATGTATAATTTATTTACAAAATTTATAATGAAAAAATTAGTTTGTAATGTTTGCAATATTTTACATTACATTAATTAGAACAGGATCATTTATATGAATACATCAATTAAGGAGAGCCTTACATATGTATTTCACGGATTTTGATCAGTTTTTGAGGAAAAAATAATCCTTGTAAAGCAATAAATTGCATCTCTGCATATTTTTCAAGAAAATTGTGATTTTAGGTCACGGATCGCTTTTGAACCTGGGGGATAGATATTTAAAAAACAATTTTTATGTGTATATATTATGTCCGAAAATTGACAGTTTTAGAGAAAATTGGCATTCTTTAATTTCAACTGAAGCTTAAAACACCTCGCGAACGGTTGCCATTCATAAAGCAGTAGGAGTCGGCGCAGGTAGTGCAATGTTACGAATCTTATACTCGAATTATATGTTTATACATTCGTATCTGTCAGAGATGTATTTTTCTGATTTTAAATAATTTTAAATATTTCATTTATATTTAAATGAAGAGTAAAAAGATTTAAAAGCGATTTGTCGTCTTGATCTAAATTTATGATTTTCTCGAAAAATACGCAGAGATGCAATTTACTGCTTTACAGGGTTTATTCTTTGTCCCAGAATAACAACGCAAAAGCTGATCAAAATCCGTGAAACACATATGTGAATCTCTCCTTGTAAGTAAAAGAATGCCAATTACTATATAACTTTACATTATAATTTGTATTTTTGTGATTTACAATTGTTTTGGAATATACAATTTTTCACGTTATGATTTATTAATTATATAGTTAACGTTTATTTTTATTTAGCATTTTTAGTTTTATTTATCTCCTCTTATAGTGAGGGTGGTTTTTTATCTTTGAGGGAAGAAATAACAGGAAGCTATACACGAGGTGGAGCATTTTCACCAGCGTTAGGATCTCGAGTATTCAGTTATGCAGACGATGATACAACTGCTGAAAGAAATATTTACGATTTGCCAGATTATAGCGAACCTACTAGTTCACCAGCTCCACAAGTACATATGCTATCGAAAATACCTATAATATAATAACTAACAAGTAAAAGTAAAGATATTCAATAAATAATATTTATTAAATATATTTTCCATTATTTTAGATATTAGAAGATGGTTTAGTAACCATATCTTTAACGCCAGATGAACAAGGTCGTTTTGGTTTTAATGTAAAAGGTGGATTAGATTTGGATATGCCAATCTTAGTATCACGAGTAGCACCAAATACACCCGCTGATCGTTGTTACCCAAAATTGAATGAAGGAGATCAAGTATTTAATCATTTAATGCATACTTTTATTCGTATCAAGTCTATGTAATATTTCTTTCTTATAAAATACATTTCTTTTTACAGGTTGTTTATATCAATGGAATCGATGTGAGTGGTTTATTGCATGAACGCGTAGTAAATTTAATACGGCAATCACGCGATCGTGGATCTGGTGAACTTACTCTAACTGTTAGACCTAATGCTCTATATAATGCATTGGCTGGCACCGATGAGACGTCCGAAGAAGAACCGCCTTATAGGTATATAATTCCAAGTCATAAATGTTTTCTACATAATTCTATTGAACTGTATTAAATCTAATTTATTATAATGAATTGTTAGGTATGTACCTGATGCGCCTCATGCAGCTATTGGATCTGATGCACTAGCTCAATCTATGTTACTGCTTGCGGACGGTCTAGCAAGCGGTGCTCTTATCGCGCAATATGAACAGTTATATAGAAAAAATCCGGAACTTACGTCACTTGAATCGAAAAAACCGGAAAATCAATCAAAAAATCGCTATCGGGATATTTCGCCGTGTAAGTTAAAGTTTCTTTATAACAAATAGAATTATATTAATTATATTAATAAGTTATTAAAAAGATCCATTCTCATAAAATAACTATTGAAATAAAATTTGTATATAATGTACATATATTTTTATAGATGATGTTACTCGAGTAATTTTGATGAGATCTGCGAATGGAGATTACATCAATGCGAATTACGTGAACATGGAAATACCAGGTTCAGGCATTATTAATAGGTATATTGCTACACAGGGTCCCTTGTCTTCCACCGTTGCCGACTTTTGGCAAATGGTTTTAGAAGCGGGTAGTACACTTGTCGTAATGCTTACAACCCTAGTTGAACGAGGTCGTGCAAAATGTCATCAATATTGGCCGGCGTATAACGAGACTCTCACATTAAGAAATCTTACACTTACATCGACTGCAGAAAATATCGAAGATACATTTATTTTTAGAGAATTCATACTTCGCGATGTTAATGTGAGTAAAGTCTCTCTCTAATATTATTACAGTTTCTCTAATATTATTGCAATTTATTACACTACTTTTTTTTTAGTACATACTATTTAGTATAAAATAATATCTGATAATATTATTAATGTATGCTTTTTTTCACATATTTCTTTGTAGACTGGAGAAGAAAGAGATATAACACATATGCAATATTGCAGCTGGCCCGATCACGGAGTGCCTAGTGATTGGCGACAATTTACTATGTTTACAGAACGCGTTAGAGCAGCTCGTACTGGAATAGTCGAACCTGCAGTTGTGCATTGTTCTGCTGGAATAGGTCGAACTGGTGTATTAGTTTTAATGGAAACTGCATTGTGTCTAATTGAAGCTAATCAACCAGTGTATCCATTAGATATTGTACGTTCTATGAGAGATCAAAGAGCAATGATGATACAGAATGCTGTAAGTCTTATTTACTACTTCATATTTATTTAGATAATATAATATACAGTTCTATTTATGTGATATTTCTTTCAGAGTCAATATAGATTTGTGTGTGAAGCAGTCCATAAAGCCTATAGCGAAGGAATAGCAAAGCCACTTCCAGAGTTTAGTAGATGAAAATAAAAATCCATATGATGGGCAGCGTTTGTAATTATACCATTTCTTCTTTCACATCTTGCATCAAGCCTCATGCCATTAGAAAGTAGTTTTATATTTTGACAATAACGCGTATAATAATATATATTTAATATAGTATATCCTAATAAAAAAGAGCAGATATGTACTATGTAAAGTATAATCTCACTATACATAATGACGTCCATTTATTACTTCTCATTTATTACTGTAAAATTTCGATTTTTTTTATTTTCTTATACACAGAAGGTCTATTTAATATTTTAGTGATTTATTTTATTTCTTTATGCAAAACACCATTTTGTACAAAATGTGATTATATTTTTTGTCGCGAGAGTATTAATCTTTTATAATAATTTAAAATATTTCTATAAGACATGTATTTAAAAAGCCTCAAAAGAATAATATGTAATACTATGATATATTATTACTAAATTTGTAATATAAAAATAGATTTAATTATACATACATAACAAAAATTGTAAGATATAGTATATATCTATGAAAATTTAATTATAGGTTAAATAAATCGTAATTAATTTAAAAACTAATATATATATTTGCATATATCATCTATATATTATCCTTTTGAATATTGTATCTTATAGAAATATTTTAAATTTATTTTGCTATTAATTAACAAAAACTGCTATTATATATTATATCTGCATATATTATCATTAATTTATTTGGACGATTAAACATTTTTTTTGCGAAAAGAAACACACGTTTATGCACTTTTTAAGTTTTATTATTAGCTATATTGAAAAAATATTAATGAACAAAAAGAAAAATAATATTAATGCATAAATTAATATATTTACAAATTTGAAGTACAATGAAAATAATGGATAAAAAGTTTAGATACAATAACATAAATAAAAAAAGTATTTGCACGCGCTGTAAACAAAAAAATATATAAATAAATTTAATATACTAGATAGTTATCACGTCAACTGTCAATGGACTTAAATAATTTGACTTGAATAATTTTCCTATAATAAAAGTTTGATGATAGATATAATTATAAAATATTGAAAATGAAAAAAATACATCAATTATGATGTCCTCATGTCAAATTTACGTTGTGTATCGATCAACTCCAAATTCATTAAGGAAATTATCATTAACAATTGACGCGGTAAAAGTTTTACGATTTTTGTAATTGCGGAACTTGGTCCATCCTACATAAAAAGTAATTATACAAAAACTATTTAAAGGCACAAGGCGAAGTATAATCTTCAATATTAGCAGCTTGCAGGCAAATTATAGCTATCTTATACACTTAAAGAATATGGTTGTCCGATATGAATCAAAAAATTATGCGAAAGTTTTAAATTATCGGACGACTTAATATCATATAAGAATAAGTTGAAATTTGTTGAGCTTGTTTTTATATGATATTAATTTAAATACTTTAAAAGTTAATTTAAATATTTTAAAATTGTCATTTTTAACTAAGAACTTTTTCACATTCTTTAAAAAATATGCATATTGATCAAAATATGTAATTGGTTTTTCTAGATAGATACGATTAGAATTATAATTCTCTTATTATTATTAAATGTTTATTGTAAATGTGGGATACTATACTATAGATATTTACGCGTTTTCACATATTTATTTTTCACACAAAATGAATCAGATCGATATATTACATACCAGAGAACGGAAGTAACATTTTACTTGTAACGCTGTATCGTTATAAGTTACTTTTTTTTTATAACGAACTGGTAATGGCGTTACCTGTTCTTATCGGTAACGTAATTACATTTTTTTGTAATGGTAACGAATTTTATCATTCTAGTTACTTTTATCGTTACTTTTTATGTTTTGAACCTATTTATATATATTATAGACATAATTTTTATATATTCATTTTTTAATCTTTGATCGATATACGTCATTCGTTATTACTTTGAGATTGTTTTAAGTAATATCTTAAGATTCTAATACGGTTCTATGATTGATTTATGACGTCTTAAGAATGCCATAAACAGATAAAGCTGCATTAACATAAGAACAAACTTAGTTACTAATCTAAGTTCATCGAAAGTGATGTCATGTATTATAAAAAAAAAATTTATTGTGAAAAATCACTTCAGCTGGATTGTTTCAAGATCGAAATTTTAATCAGTATAATTTGTAACCTGAATATGTATATGTATAAATTCACTTTGAAATATTATTATGTAACAAAGCTCTAGCTTGAACCGAGAAAGCATTTTCCTTTCTTAGTTCACATATTGGTCTAGCGTACATTATTGTTTATTGCTTTTATTAGTATTTAAACAAAAAATATACAATTAAAATTCTTTAGACTGACCTTGTTTCAGCATTAAAAAAGTAACGGAAAAATAATGAATTGTTATTTTCTTACGATAACAAGTAACGGTAACTCATTACTTTTAAAAAGTTACTTCCATTCCCGGCTACATGCATATCTCTTTGTATGAAGCTTTCAAACTTCTAATTAATTTCACGAATCTCACAGGTTCTTTTTAATATACTTATTGTGGATTCTTTAATAATATAATACCTCATCATATGTATTAATACCAGCATTTTATAATCTATTTTTGTATTAATACAAACTGGTACTACAATAAACATTATTAGAACAATGGTCTACAATCTTTCATGCATGGTCAAAAGAATACAAATTATCCGTCTCCAAAATACATGGATAGATATAGTAGTTTTCCTTTTCTTTTTCAATCATTCTTTCTTTCTTTTTACAAAAGTTTCTATCAATTAAAATTGATTTATATTCTTTTTACAATGCACGAAAGAATGGAAAAATAAAAGGATGTCTTGATTCTTAATCAATGTATATCGATATATGTATGCTAAATCTACTTCGGCAAAACAAATCTAAGATATTATTTTAAGGAAAAATTATAAGGGACGCCACTAATCATAAAGTATGTACATATTAGAACACAAAATTATTGTGTGTATGTGTGTGTATATGTATGTGAATTATCTTTTCTTGTTCGTTTCATAGTTTATTCTGCGATATTTTCACGATTTATATTTTACTATATATTGTATATAAAAACTAATGTGTATATAGAGTGACCTACGTAAAGTATGACAAATCAATAATTCAGAACATCTAGAAGAAAAATATGTAGGCAAAAGTGGAACGGTTTTAAAGGTGACGTACTTTGGTCAAGTTGTTTTTTTAGGTGGAGGAGGAGGCGTCAAAAAGATATGAAGATCATCTCCACTTTACCAATGAAAAAAAATTATATTTCATTAAAAAAAGTGAAAAAGTAACTTTCGTATCTTTTCGATATTTTTACGTAAAAAAAAACAACGTGAAAATATATCTCCTTCGAAACCGTTTCACTTTTTGTCTGAACGATTTTCCACATATCTTCTCCGTATTTTTCGAATTAATGGCTTGTCATATTTCACGTGGGCCATCCTATACATATGTAAATCAAACATATACACACACAAACAATATAATTCAATTAGATTATTAATATATTAAAAGAATCTGATGCCATAAAAAAGTGCAAAGTGTGCGTATACATAGAAAAAGAATTTTCAATATACAGCAAAGAAAATAAAAGCAATTAAGTATGTGTAATGAATTTAATATTTACAGATGTACATCAAGATGATGCGTTATAAATTCACCGTGAAAATTTATTATTTAACGTAAGATATATAATTATACAAATGTCTGTGCAAACATATATGCAATTCTCTACTCAAATATTTTTTATCTCTGTGCAAACGAAAATATTTTTAATTAAATATATGTTACGTCAATGTTTACACTCTGCAATATATAACATAATACATTAAAATATTTTTCCAAAATTTATTCGATATATTGTGCATGTCGATTATATATAGAAATAAGTAATAAAAATACTTTATCAATTTATTTTAGATACATTTACATACCGTAATCAGTCGAAATTTTAGACTGTAGTGCCTTGTACATATTCTCTCCCCAAATGCAGTCACGTTAAATACGAATTAAAACATTTGATTTGTGTTGCTTGTGTTGTAAAATTTTGCTTTCAGATATCAATAACATATTAACAATCATAAATATAAATCTCACAAATCTTGATGGTAATAAAATTTATAGATGTCTTGTCTAATTCATACACACTTTTGAAATATATAAATACAAGATAAAACTCTATTATGAAAATAATCCTTTGTAAATTATTCTCTCCTAAATTCGTTTTTATAATTATTTATAAATTATAAATAATCAACATATTTTTCAACTATATAGATGGTTTTTTTATAAAATCAAATTACGCTGTTTCATTTATTTTTTAATTGAGAAAAATTATTTTTGAATGAAAAGTTCGAACTATAAGAAAATATTTTATTCAAATTTTAATTGAACAATAGTTATGAGAAAAATAACTCGAATACCTAAATTAAACTTCTATAAACCCTAAAATGCTATCGATTCGCAAATTTTATGAACAAGTCATAGCAAACTCATTAAATAATACCTTCATATCAAAAGATACTTGATTATCAAGAGGTTCAATTTGCGATGTCAAAAGGTAAGATAAATGAAGATGAATATTTAAAAATTCAGTATTATGATAAATGATCAATTTTTAAGCAATTTTTTTGTTATTTATATCGATAAATTTTATTTAAGAATGCTATTCCAAAACAAAATATAAGTATTCGCTTGTATATGCAAAACAATATAAAAGTTTAATAATCAATTCAGGTCAATAATTTAAAAAACGAGCAATATTATTAAGTAGATAAAAATTTTTACAATTAAATTTATTAAATTACATACATATATTCGAAACGACGGTTCTGACTTTACTTAATCCTCTTTAGCTGATATAAAATTTTTAGCGTGATTTGTGTGATTCATTTGGTTACAAAGTCGATTAATTCGGCAAAAGTTCCTCGGTCGTTGATGAGAAACCCTTATAGACAAATTCTTAAAAAATTTTTTTTATTTGTCAATCGTTTATTGCATACACCCAAACACATTATGTCCAGTAACTTGAAACCTGCTTAAACAATTTTGAATTATAAATATATAATGTAACAAACCAATATTTTAAAGTCTTTTAAATAATGTGTTGTCTCTATCGCAAACAAAAGACTAAACAAGAGAACATGGTCACAGATTATTTAAAAATCTTTAAACGTCCCTTTTCGAATATGTGTATGTAATTTAATTAATTTAATTGTAAAAATTTTATCTACCTAACAATATTATTTGTTTTTTAAATTATTGATCTGAATTGATTATTGAAATCACTTTTATGTCGTTTTATTTAAGACTATTACAAGGAAACTCTGAACTATACTTTCATTTTATTGAATTTCATATGCTCATTTTTTCTTTCAAGTTAATAATTATAGTTACTTATGTTTATAAACGTTTAGATTATATAAATTTTATCATTGAAAGTGTGAAATATAGAAAAATTGTTTATTTTTTGCATTAAAAATGGCCTACTTCCTTATATGTATAAAATTTAGGTATTCTATATTACTCAGAATCGATAGTATTCTAGGTAGATAGGATTAAGACAAATTACGAATAAAGTTGAATAAAAAAAATTCCATGTGAAGCAAAATGCTGATAAATCAATGTATGCACATATATACAATTACATATATAAACAGTTAAATAGCAATTATAATTCAACAATTTATAATTTGTTAAAGAAGTTGTAGTTGCAAGTTACAAGAAGATTTACAAATTAAAAAGAATGGTCCTTCTTGACCAGATACATATGTTGAAGGTATAATATGATATGTTCCCGCAGGTACATCTTCCAGTTCTAAATAAACAAATCCAGATCTGTAAAAATCAATGATAAAAAATATAAGAATATTTATACATTTATACAGATGAAACAATCCAGATAAGATACATACCGAAATGGCCCAGAACTTTTTGTTTTAAATGCAGTTACAGCATTCATATCTTTTAGTATGACGGTGTTAATGTCAAAACCTATTTGATATTGTTTAGGTCCTTTCAAAATAATTAGTAAATAATTATTGTTATTTGCACTTTCAAGTATTATTTGATATCGTGGATTATTTACATAAGTAGGATGATTACCACATCCCCCTGCTGTGATGTTGTTCCATTGACCTGTAATCTATAAAAAAAAAATCACTTGTTAATATATAGAATGTTCCAAAATTTGCGACTCAAAACACTATAGCAAAAAAATTTTTGAAAAATTAAATAAGAAAATTATTTTTAAATTTTTATTTTATTAATTGTTTAAATAATAAGAATTTAAATATGACCAGTTACAGACGATGGTTACTTTCACGAGTCGCAAATTTCAGCGTTCACTAATACAAGTGATCACCTAAAATGTAGTCTGTAATTGATCATATTAAAAACTTTATATCTCAGAAAATATTGCTTAAAATAAAAATTGTTTTTACTTACAAATAAATTTTTATTTAATTTTTTGAAAACTTTCTTGTTATAATATTTTAAGTCGAATTTTGGGACACCCTGTATAATTAAAAACAATCTAAAAAATGATCTAGAAAGAATATAGAAAAATATTCATTTATTGTATTTATAAATAATATACCTCTTTTTCATATTTATAAGGTTGAGGTATTTTCCGTAATATAAATGGACATGTTCCATATGCACGAAGCGTATAATAGATAGTATTTGTTTTTTCATATTGAGATATGACTAAAGTATATTTTGTATCACTTTGATCTCCGAGTTTTATTTTACATAAATAATGTGGGCTATTTATTCTCACACCATCGATATACGGTGGTGGATCATCTAAACAATTTTTATAAGATATATTTATTATTAATTAGTTGAAAATAAATAATATAAAATTAAATAATTTTATATATTACGTGGATAATATACACTTACGTGGATAATATACTCTTTTTCCATCATTACGATAAATTAAAACTGTAATATATTCTTGATTTTGTCGAAAATCTGCTATATCTGTAATATGCCTTGTAAGAAGTATCCAGATAGCACCAGACCCTTTATTTTGAATTTCTAACGAGAATTGTGGATTGTCACCAATATTGTATGCGTCTCTCATAGGTCCAATACCAGCTTTCCACATTCTATAATAAAATGGAATTATTTTGAACATGTCACTGCTATAGTATATGAAAAGAAAGGGTATTTTCATAATACTATGGACTTTTATATATACCACTAGACTACTAACTCATATCATATAGATGTATCTTTCTTCATCTTACAGGTACATCTCTCGCTACATGCCGACGTACATAAGAATTGAAATTACTTTTTCAAAAGAGTTAGCAATCTAATAATATAGATATATTATAAGTCTATGCATAATACACGTAATATAGATGTAAGAAAAGAGTTACATACTGATGTATGCAATAAGTATAATGAAATAATCCTGGATTCCAGTTTAAATAAAATACGTCAAAGAAGCGACATATACTGTCATAATCAATCCAAAAAACACCGTTATCAAATACCGAAGCAGATTCTGGATCATAATTCAATGTCTCCTTCAAATCCTGAGTCCAATGTTTTATGTCAAGTTCAGAATAATTGCCTCTCCACCGCAAATGGGACCATGGATTTTTCAATTGTAGTAATCTTTCTCCCTACATGTATATTAATACAATTTAAGTTATAAACTTCATATTTTTTTTTAATGAATACAAAATATAAATAATGTGCTTATAAAACTAGAAAATCTTACTTACATTTATATTTTAAAATACATTTACAAAAATATTAAATGGACAGTTCTTTTACTTTGCTTACATTAATCTTTCTCACATCAAGAACAGCGTATGCATGACTTGGTACAAGACCAGTACGATCTGCATCCAAATCTGATAACTCTCCTGTAGCTACAGTGACTAACACATCTCCCTTGTGAAGCCGTAATAATAATACATCAAATAAATTATCTTTATTAAAATCCACTTCATTTGGTCTTATCGCCCATCTTTCGGGTATCCAGCCAGTTAAAGCATGTAAATCTATATTCTGCAATGATATATTACAGAATTATATGATAAATATATTTAAAAAATAGAAGATTAATGAAATAAATTATAGAAGAATTAGTAATTTAATGTTGTCGCAAAGATATCCAAACTTACACTATTTGATCCAGGAAAATTATAACCACCCATTACTTTCATATAAGCCTTCTCGAGTAAAGAAATCCATAGCTCCCCACGATTGCTAGAGTAGGAACAGAGTAATTGGTTGTATCGGCTTACAGGCAGAAGATCATCTATTATTACTTTACGTGGAATGCCATTGATGTGTAGTTTCACCATGTATTTTCCTAATATTATATGTTCATCATTTCTAATATATGATAAATATTACAGTATACGTGCATGTTTTATGTAAAATAAATTCTTAGAAGCCATTCCAAAAATACGTTCATTTAGAAAGGGGAGGGAGGGAGGAGAGTAATTGAACATGTTAGATAAGTAAACAAAAGGAAAAAGAGAGGTTGAAAGAAAGGCGAACGTTTGATATTGTACTGCTGTTTATTTATTCAAATTACTCGCGTGATTGAATAGATCAATAGATTCTAAAGGTGCGTTCCACTTGATACTTGCAATGCTCATGAAATCATTTTATCTTTGTTATTTATCAAATGTTAAACAAGGACAAATAATGCTCGTAAGCATTGCAAGTCAAATGGAACCTTTAGAGTGCAAGAATAAGTGATGCTTTAAAGCACAATAAGCGTAAAAAGGAATATATCCTTTAACTATAATATCATAATATTTTTGTTATCAGCTCATGTTTTTTTACTATTAATGGCCTTTCTTTTTTATTAAAAAAAGAGGGACTCTCTCTTCATTTTGTACATTCACTTTAGGGAAGATCATGGTTTCTGTTACTAAGATTGTTCCACTTTTTGATAAATTTTATCTGTTAGGTAAATCTGGCAATCCGCACATGTGATTAGGTAATCTTGCTACTTATCCAATAGGTAAAATTTACCAAAAAGTGGAGCATCCTAAATGTTACGAAGGAGGAAGGAGAAGATAAAAAATTTACAATTTTGAACGTATTTTTTAAATGATCCCTTAAAAAATGATGTGCTATTCAAATATATCTTTCAAAAGTATAATTTTAATTTAAAAAGAACTATCAAGTATATAGAATGTTTAAAATTGCATTTCTCTTATTAAGAAGCCAACCACGAATAAAAATATAACTATCAAAGTGCTCGTACAGAATGTACTTTTCCATATAGTTTAATGTTAACATTTCTTATATAATGTATTATATAGAATATATATAATTTTATAATAACACTTTTATATAAAAAAGTTATAATTAAAATAAAATAAATTAAATAATTACCAAATGGGTTATATATGGGTTCCTTGCATTTATTTTTGGGATAAATAATGGATGTTATGAGTCTTCGTCCAAATTTTTTTTCATATTGAGCACTCACAGCTAGAGACGCAACAAATGAACAATCAGAAACTACCTAAAATACAAAAAATCAATTAAATATTATTCAAGTATGCTATAGAGTCATTAGTTGCATTGTCTCTAAATTTGACAAACTAATAATATAAGATGTTTTTAATATGTTATACATTACTAACAGTCTGTTTTATGCTAAAATAATCAACATGATGACCAATGACCATTTTAGGATCAGAATATAATTCTTCTGGTCGTCGCCAGCCAACGAAATCGGGCTTTTGCTTTGGTGCCAGCTCTAATAATCCGTCTTTATCAGTGAATGGAAAGGCATATTGAAATTTTTCAGCAAGATCGATATTCATAAATGGTACAAATTCATTATCATTTATATGAGAGCCATATAGCAGCACTTTCTTTTCTTCTTCAGTATAATTAGTACTACCACCAGTTACTTTGAGATGACCACTGCTTCCCCGGTGAAGTGATGATCTGATATCTTTTGCTGAAATTTATTCAACTAATAAATACATTACAGCGCCTTGTTTTCCGCTTTTATATAATATATTTTTTTTTACTACCTGGAGCAGCTGATGATGCATTCACTGGCTGTTGTGATTGTATTGACTGTTCAGTATCTGGAAAACTGCTTTCTGGTACAGATGGTAATTTAGCAAGACTTTTCATTATACCATTATCTGCAGTAGTTTTGATTCCTTTCAAAGATTCTGCCCGTTCAACAGCAACTCTAACAAGATTTGTTAACTTTGCTTTTACTTCCGTGTCAGCAGTTTTCTGTACAATATATCATATAGATTAAATTAAACAAATTTAACAAAAGTATAATAATATGTTATTATACCGGATGTTTCAGACCACGTACACCGCTTTTATTTTCGCAAGATCCAATCATAAAAGTGTCCAGACAAAAGTTGTAAGATTCAAAAAGATCTATTTACTGATTTTATCAGTCTGATCTTGGCGTCGCTAAGGTCAGATCAAGGTCACATCTATTTTTTTTAATAGATAACATCCAACTTTTTATTCCAATAATTAATGGCCGATATCGAGAGCTCTAATAAAACCCTTAGAATGTCGTTGATCATGTCTTGAACATTTGTTAAGATCAAAGTCATTGGAGGTTGTACCTCTTATTTTTATTTTTGCACTAAAAATTCATTTTTATAAAAATGATCAACATTCAACGGTTTTAGTCGGATATTTTGCGTAACGTTAATGTCTTACTGGTACTGTATAACTTTCGAGCCTTACAACTTGAAAAGTACTCAATAAAAAATAATTTTATAGTGTTTTGAAAAGCTTTGGACATCAGCCATTAGATATTAGAATAAAAAGATCACTAAATAGATCTCTTTAAACCCTACAACTTTTGTTTGAACATTTTCACGATTGGACCTTATTTTGCGAAGATAAAAAGGGTATACATGTAATCTAAAATGTATAATAGCAAGAATTGTATTAGAGTAATAACAAAGAATATAAATATCGCTTAAAGTTGTACAGCAAAATAATTTAATTACAAAAACAATCAAATAAACAAGCATACAATGATGTTTATTAATCTTAGGATAATATATCAATAATCTATGGACGTTTCAACCAAATTATTAAAACGGAGATGGTTTATCATCAGATGAAATTACATATTGGAATATTTGACATGGAATTGTTTTCGATATGCAATAGTATTTTGTATTAAGTAGAATAGACTCATTTAATTTATATTGAAGAAAACTTTGTGAATCGAAACGTCTATAGATTATGTTCTTCTAAGATTAATAAATATCATTGTATGCTCGCTTATTTGGTCGTTTTTGTAATTAAATTGTATTAGGTTGTTACATAATTTCTGTCGTATTTTCGGATACAATTTAAACCAGAACATTGCAAAGATATTTATTTAGACATTATTCAATAAAGCAAAGTTTTAACTTTAAAAATCTGTTTTTTAAATTGTGGTATAATAATTTTTAAAGAAATAATGAGCAATCAAAATCAAAATGCTCCTTTTATTTAATAATAACTCAGTAACAACAAATCTTAGAACAATTTTTACGAAAAATAATTTTGTAGAAAAAGCTTCAAACTTTCATGTTAGAAAGTTTGAAAAATTTTTGCAATTTTTTTTGAGCACGTGACAAGCCCACAAAATTTTAAAAATTTTCTATTTATTCAGCTCATAGTTTTCTACGTATAAAAATTATTAAACTCACAGACAAACTCAAAAACCATAACAACTCTTCAAAAGCAGAGATTTTAAACTTTAAAACTCTTTTTTATAAAAGTTAAATTTCGTTCATTTTTAATATTTTCAAGACGGAACTGATTTTGATGTACTTTCTGTTCAGTGCGATCAGCGGATGTTTGATCATATAGAATATAAACAGAAGATAATACGCTAAGCGCAGTAGAGATGCTGTTTCACTTTTTTTTGTAGATTATCGAAAGGAAAAATAAGCAGGAAATGATAAATATAATCGTAACTTTTTGTAATACACATAAAAGCAGATCTCATTTATGTTTAGAATGTTTTTCAAAATATACTAAGAAAGTCTAAGTATTTTTTATGTCATATAAATTACAGTTTTGTAAGTACATTTTTTATGTTAAATAAATTTAGTCTTTTTTAGATTTGATACAGTCGATCTACAGAATCCACTGACTAAACAGAAAATTCAGTATCGGACCAACTTCTTTAGGAACCAACGCCGGCCAAACAGAAAGTTCGATGCCGGTTGGTCTCTGAGGACCAACACCGTCTCGAACAAAATTAAAACTACTATTAATGATAATACAAAAATACAATAGAAATTATGCAACAATCTTATACTTACTGCACTAAGACCAAGTTCAGCGGCATCAGTATATAACTTTATCGCAATGTCCTTTAATCCTGCTTCATCTGCATCTAATGCTTGATTCATGAGAAATTTACATTTCTTTAATTCAGACTGGTATAAAGGTTCCGGCTTATGACTATTTTGTTCCTCTTCGCGAACTAAAAATTTCAAAAATGACATAAATATTTTTCTGTTAAAAATATTTATAATATATATATATAGAAAATTTCATGGCGCATACTTACCAAGGCGTTGTAGCAATGAAATCCTCTCACAATATTCTGCAAGCTTATCTTCATACATGCCATCTGAATGCAATTTAGTAAGAAGTTTAATAGCAATGTCATAATAATATAGGGCCTGTTGATATTGACCATTACTATCAAACTGCACTGCTCTACGAGCAGTAAGTCGTGCATCATCTAAAGTTTGTGTCATTTTAATAAACAAAAAAAATCCAGAATTCAGATTTATTAGATGGTAAATTGTTGTGTGCTTTTTTAAACTTGTTTAAACTTCTGAATAAGGATTTATGACCCATTATAAAACGTTATAATATATGCACAGTATCATGCGATAATTGCATAGTTTAACATATACAAACACAAAAATTGATAAAAAGTATTAATCGACGCGTTTTTGCGTGAAATGAACGAATCTAACAAAAAAAAGTGTCACTCTATCCCATGAACCAAGATATTAATAGATAAAATTACTGACTATTGAGGTTATCAAATATATCATTTTGGCTATGTTCAGCACTTTCAGCAGATCACAACAGTCCGGATCCTCATACGAATAACAGCGCTTTGACACAGAGCGCTGATTGGTAAAAAGCCGGTGAAGGTAAAATTTATCTCCATCACCCGTTCACCAATCAACGTTTGGTATCAAAGCAATGTTATTCGTAGTAGTAGGCGGTATATTTCGCTTGCTGCTTCTGCTTTTCGCGAGTTCTGATTGGCTTCCGTTTTTTATTTTTCCGTCAAGGTGTGAACCTGGCCTTATATAACACATAAAACATGAGGCATAAGAAAATCAACCAATCAGAGTTCTTTATTTTACAGAAAGGAAGAAAATAAAGCACTTTGATTAGTTCATTTCTTTATGAATGTCTTCGAATATGTAAATATTTTGGAGAATGTTGCTTCTCAGCGTTCGAAGAATATACACCGAAGAAGATATGCCGACATTTCGATTCGTTCATAATAATAGTGCTGTCCATACTTTTCACATAATAAAAGAATGGTTCTCACACACCTAAAAATTATTATAAAGTGGCCACTCAAATCTCCGGATCTCAATTTAATTGAAAATGTTTAGGGAGTAATTGCGAATTGGGAGTAATTCGTGGGATTGTGAGAAAACTAAAGCAAATCTTGTTGCACACGCTAGGAATATATGGGAAGGCTTAAGGCATAAATCTCAATATTTTGAAAAATTGAGCGGTTCGACAAAATCGATTAATACAAGTAGTTGCACGAGAAGAATACTAAACCGATTACTGAATTGGTCTCAGTATTTAAACAGTTCTTTCCAGAACTAACAAACAGTTCTTATCTCATCATATTTTTGGACGAAAGAATACTTACACATCATCCCAGCAAACGAGAATGGATAAAAATGGATTAAATTTTTTTTAATGCGTTTAAAATTCATGAAACTTTAAATCCATGAAAATGGATTGAATGGATTGAAATGGATTAGATCCGAGCTAGTTTAATATTCGAAAAAAAAAAATACATTCATATTTAAGGGTTACAAATTTTATTTCTAAGACATTTATAATAATTATATCTGAAATTAACTCCTTCAAATTGGTAAATTAAAAAACGCACACCTTTGTGGGATTTGAACCTGGAATCTCTGGATTATGAATCTTCTACGTTACCCTATACCATTTCTTCAATTGGCAAATGTGTTATTCATTCTCTATTTCAATTACAACTAGCTAAACTAGTAACGAAATTATTTAGACATAATAAAAATATCATCATTTAACATATAATAAAATATAAGAATTTACATTACTATGAGACGACATTGGATAAGTGTCGGATAATCTAATCTCGCCTGACCAATGTCGCGCGCCGTAATTAACCTAATATTCGGACTGTGTTTGACTTGGTTTGCGAGTGTTCATATCGATCATTCATTTTACTTCTAATCAAAGAGAAACAAAAGAACTCAATTATTTTTACGTTACAACTTTTTTGAACTTAGTTGAATTAAAACGTAAAATTTCCTACTTATAATTTTGAATAATTTAAGTAACATTTATGATCTATTTTTAAATAAAAACTTTTTTTATTTAATTAGATTGAAAAACTGCATTTTATATTTAGAATATTGAATTGAGCAGTATTCACGTTGCACAAAAATTGCTGATATTATTTTTGAATTCAACTAAATTAAAAAACTGTACGCTCTATTCACAATTCTGAATTGAGTAGTATTCATGATGTGCACAGAAAAGGCTAATATTATTTTTAGATTGAAAGGCATAGAGATATGCTCTATGCAATTCCTATAAATGAATAAAAATGCATTCAGGACTGAAAAGGCATAATCATTTGTTCTATGCAATTTCTATAAATAAATAAAAATGCATTTAAGATTGAAAAGGATTCATTTTAACATTCATGAATCCGTATTTTGAAAATCTGAATCTATTTTAATCAATTTCAATCCATTCTTGTTTGCTGGGATTCTATTTTCAATAAAAAGAATAAATTATTTTTAATTTTAATAAATGATCTATTAATTTTTTCTGGTCTACTTATTCAGATTTCTTTCCATTTATTGTCGTTCATATCTATAAAATATTCGTTACTTTTTTGTTACTTTCTTGTAACAATAAAAAATTATTAGAGTTAAAAATTACATTTGATAATTAATATTAAATGTAATAATAAATAAATATTAAAACTTGAAATTCTCTAAACTCTAGTCTGTATATATTATAGAACAAGTTTTTCTTCATATTAATTTTATCTAATAATTTTTCTAATTCCTTATATTATCTAATATCTTTATTTTTTAGTACTCATTTATATAAGTTGATATTAAATATTGTGTTACATAATTGTTAAACGTTAATGTCATTATTAAGAGTTAATATTTCAAAATTTATTTTTAATATTGAAAATTAAAATTTTCGATATGACAGAGATTAACAAAATGCAGCCTAAGATATACAATAAAATATAAAATGTTTTTTAAGAATATTTAATCTATTGGATCTATTTAATCGAAATTAAAGTAATAAAAGTAACGACTAAATCGTTACCCTGTGAGTAAATCAAATCGATAAGTCAGGGCTACTGTATAGGGCTAATGATCCTGCGAATCATTTGTACAACCGCATTAATGTGCAGAGTGCGCATTAGTTTTGCTAGTGAAAAACGCTATTTTGCCGTAAAGACGAAATAACCTGAATTTTGTTGGAAGTTTTAAAAAATAAAATCAAAGGGTCCTTGGGTGTAGTTATATTAAAAAGTGGAGATTTTCATCATTTATTTTATATATCATATACATTTCCATACATTTTTATTAGAGCACAAATTTAAATATAATAGGTACTACTATATTTATTAAAATAACTTATAATCCAGATAGTAAACTGTCTCCATGTTATTATTTTTAAATGTGATTTAGAATAATCGCTAGTTTTTTCGTAATTTTGTTATTATTTTGAAATATCACCTATACATCCTTAATTGCAAATTATAAAAATATTAAGAATTAACAATATATTTCAAATTATATTATTATATTAGGTGTTGGAATTAATTCGTAGCGTTTTTAATGAAAGAATGTTATTTATTTCACATGAGCATTAAAAAATACATTAATGAAAGTACTTCCCATCACTTGTAAAACGCTACGAATTAATTCCAACACCTAATATTACTCTCTATATACATATAATATATAATATTATATTACTATATTGTATGTAATACATACACGCATTTCTTTTTAATGTTCCATCCCTAATATAAGAATGGGGAGAACCTCCCTAACTTCTCACAGCCCTGCATAGTAGAAGTTATGGAAGTTCTATATTCTCTATATTTAACATTGTGCAAATCAAGCAGTTTTTAATAAAATTATATATCCATTTACGCAGTGATGAGAATAATATTTACTCACAACATGAACCTAAATCGCATAGTCTTTAATGGGCCTTTTACAATAAACCATTAATCATAAATCAGAAATCAGCAATAAGATAAAACACTAAGTTTGATAATGCCTCTATTTAAGAACTATTTAAAAGATCATAATTTGCCGAATCTGTCTCTATTAATGTGTATTTACATCAGTCAGAAAACTTAATAAAGAAAGCACAAATAAGAAAAAGTATTTTTTTATTAAGTTAAATTGTTAATGTATACGATATCAAAGATAATATTTTACTTTTTAACTATTAAAGTATTTTAAACATTTTTTGAAAGACATGAGGAATTTATGTGAATCCAATAATACGTACCGTAAGATTTTAAGTTTGTCCCTATTAATGTGCCTTATATTGAAACTGAGAACGTCGTATTATGAGTATATACATTGAAATAATTGGGAGCACATTAATAGAGTCATCATCACTTGAATAACTCACTAATAGGGACAAGAACATGTTTTTTATTTTTGTCACAAACATTATAAAGTATTAATATTTTTTTTAGATTAAAGAAATACAAAAAAAAAGAAATTGTTGAAAAATTGATATTGATTTTAAACAAATGAAAAAATATTAAATACCTATTCAGTAATAAGCAAATTGGCTTGAAGGCACGGACAGAGTAACTGTCTCTATTATTAATAGATCCTACACTTAGAATTATCTTTTAAAGACACGGTAAGCGTACCCAAGTAGCCAAAGAAATGGGTTTCTATGTAGCGCAGAATCTTCCTATGTTTTATCTCTCTTAAGCAAGCGGGCGCGTAAACACGGATGTGAGAGAGATTTTATTATATCCGATGGAGCGCAGGGCATCTGGGAACTATTAAACAAGACAATCTCAGGAACTATTAAAGTATTTTAAACATTTTTCGAAAAATATAAGGAACTGTGGTTCTAGCGGCAAAAACCTTACGGTTTTAGCGCGGCTAGAATTTTATGATCTAATATCGGCAGATTTGATGTCTTATTGTTAGTATAAGAGTATGTCACATCTTGAATAAAAATATGTCATTGTATTGAAGGCAGCTGGAAGGGCGTTAATGATATGTGAACATGGAGCGCCAAAACAAATCTTCTCCACTCCTTCTCTGGCACCAGAGATCAAACGTATTGACCTAGATAAATGACTTGCACTGATGAGTTGATGCGGAAGGGTGACTGAGGCTATTAAATGGTGCCTTTTAATAATGTTTTCGATTGGGAAAAAGTTAGTGCGTACCAGTGCATACTCAGTTCACACGAGTTCCATGGATTGCACTGAATAGTGCAAGTTCAAAAGAACACGCCAAGATTTTCAGTGCTAAAGCTGAAATGCCATTTTAAGTTGTAAGATTGTAAGGACTTGACTAGACTGCAGGAAGAACGCAGAAAAATAACCTCGATATCTCATGTTCATAACTTTAAGTAATGATTTTTTACTATATGTAATTAAATAATATATAAGATATCAAGAATATATCAATATGCTCAAAGAAGATATCAAGAATATATGTACATACTTATCAATAATTGTACATATTTGCATGTTATAAATTACACACAAAATAGTACAAATTTTATTAATCTAATCTTTAACTTTTTACTAAATTTGATATTTTTCATTAGGATTAAAGGATGAAAAAATTGGAAGTCATCCTTATGGAATTTTTCAACATTAACGTTTTAAGTTATATGTTTTAAAATGGTTCTTAAGTCTCCACTGTGATTGGCCAATTCGCTTACTGTTTAAGTCTTACTGCCTAAAGTTTTTTGTGTGCGATGGCCCTTATCCTGTAAAATTAATTCAACTTGCAATGATATATGTATATATGCGTGTATAAATAATTATGTACTTTATTTTAGCCACTGATTGTATTAGTTGTTGGATGTCATTACGAAATAGATTTTCTAAAGAACGTGCCAAAAAGACACTCTCAGGATCAGCTACACAAACGGAATGGCCGTTAATGAAATGTGTGATTCGGCAAGTAATTAAAGTATCTAATGAATATTATTGTAAGACTAGAGGATTAACTATGTTAATATAATAGAATACATAATATTTCCCATGGAACAATTGAAAATAATATGTCAACCATATCTAATACATAGTAATACTAATGACTACATACATAGTAATACTAATGACTACTTATATCACAATAACAATATAAATATTAGTAGTAAGTAATATCAATAATAATCTTCATAATTCTATTTTTAATAAATTAACAGAATCTGCATATACTAATATTAATGATATTATTAAATTAATGATATTATTTTACCTTGATTTATTTATTAATGTATAGGTTAGACGTTATATTAATTTTATGTCGTATTTTTTATAGACTCTACGCTTTTCTAAATCTTATTGCAAAAGAATAAAATAAAAACAGTAATAACAAGCCAATAAAACCTATTGATTTAACACATGATAAAAATGCTGTTGATCAAAACAATGCTGGTAAGATTCATACTTAATTTCCGTATAAATATTCATACGTCTATTAAATTCTTTAATTTTATATAGAAGTTTAAGAATATAAAACTATTTATCGATCTCCAAAATTTGCTTAATTTTCAGATCAGTCAAAAACATTTGTATGGCCGGACAAAGCAGTATTATTATTAATCGAATTATATAGAGAAAGAGAGGAAGAATTTTCAAATGGTTTTAAGCGCAGCAACAAAATTTGGGCTGAAATTGCAGCTCAGATAGAGGAAACTAATTCAGCTTATAACATAACAGCACTTTAGTGTTCGTCCAAAATGTCCAGCTTGAAGCGGACATACAAAAATATTATTGATTTGAATAAGAAAAGTGGCAATCATAAAAATACGTGGGCATTTTTTATGTTTTATCATATACATACACACACATATGTACACATGAACACACACATACATACATAATTCGCGCACACACACACACACACACACACACACACACACACACACACACACACACACACACACACACACATATATAAATGTTGCAATATTCACAGCTATGCAACAAAAAAGAGGATCTTGTTAGTGCACATGCTGAGAGCATAAATCCACTTACATTAGTCAATGCTTAATAATTTTTCATTACTATATCAATGAGAATATTTTATTTTAAATTGATTAATTAGCGATGTGCATTATCGGAACCTCTCCAAGATATATTTATATATTACATCATGGATTCATTATTTGATGACAAAGCATCCATCAAATCTCTTGGACACGGAAACCTCTACAAACTTTTATGAAAAATTGAACAAAAATGTATGGAAAAATATTGCTGCATCTATACATCCTTAACATCCCATCTTAACATCCATGGATATAATTTGACTGCTGACAATTGTTACATTAAATGGACCAATATGAGAAAAAAATATATCAAAAATAAATAAAAAAAACAAACTGGTACAGAAAACGAACTTGAGAATATTTAAATATTATTAACGATATATTAGGAAATACACAATATTCACTGTATAAGTACATACAATATGTAAAAAATAGTTTACGTCATAAAAATTTACAATAAGTATAAAATTTAAAAACTTATTGCTAGAAATCAGTCAGCATTTTATAATCTGCAAAGAAAAAAAATTTTATTTATATATTGCGCGATATATTATACATAAAAAAATGCTAAAAAAACATTAAAATACTTATACTATACAGAAATACTTATTACGCATAGAAAATTGCAATAATTACATATAAATATAATTAAAATAAAACGATATAATAAGTTATGATATAAATATCTTTTGTGATATTTGGATCAGATTGGAAGAGCAACAAATATGTAAAAGAGAAAATATTATGTACAATATTTCTATGATTTAATTCGTAATTAATGCAATCATTCAATAATGTCTGAGATCTTATTTACAAAAGGTATATTCAGGTTATTCGTACTCGCTTTTTTTTTTCAGAAATAGATAGTAATCAGAAATTAACGAAAACATTTTCATTACCAAATTAAGCCGATCTTTTAGACAAGAATTAATAAGAAATGATATTTTTTTATGTTAACAATAAAAGATTTTAAAAACTTTTTTATTTAAGGATGTTTCATTTCAACAAACATATTTAATATCTTATTCATCTGGATTTAAATAAAAAATTTAAGGTAAATTAAATGTGCTATAGTTTTCTTAATTTCTAACTTCATTTCTAAAAACTTAAGTACCACTATCTAGTTCATGTAAGATGTTCGTGTAAGATTTGAACTTAAAAATTATAATTTAAATCCCTGATAAAACTGGTGAATAAATGGGTGTCTCGAAATTTATGAATTTCCTTCTTTTTCTCGTAAATTATAAGTAATAAAAAAAAATTAAACAAAAATTATTTGTTTTTGGAAAACCCATACAACGATAGTCTACTTGATCTCTATTAAAAATTTCATACTCAGATTTGACCCACTGACTTTGACTCAGATTTACCCTACTTTCGATATAATTTTCAAAAAACCAAAATGTCACTATTGAGTGGTTTAGATAGATTGATAATAAAAAGGAGGATATTAAAAGAGGCCGATTTTTGCTCATAAAGATATAAATAAAAGGAATAGCGATGTTGACTTCTTGAATACGATAATGTTAATAAAAAAATAGTGGTCGAAAATTGCGGAAAAAAAGGAAGATGTTAAAAATAGGCTGATTTTTGCCCATAAAAGTAAAAGAAAAAGCGTTTTTTATATAGGAAATCAAAATCTATAAAAAACGCTATTCCTTTTACTTACATCTTTATGGGAAAAAAACAATTTCTTTTTAATAGCCTTCTTTTCCCACAATTTCCGATCACTATCCATTTCTGAGAAAAAAAGTCGTACTGGTGATCTAATATATCCTGTATATAACTTTGTGTTGACAATGTTTCTTGTTTTTCTGACTGGTATCTCTCTTTCTTCATTAGCTCTTTTCCATGTGATGTTTCTCAGAAGGCTAAACATTTTATTGCACAGCTTGCAATGGAGAACCTGTTTCGCTTTATCAGGAATTTATATAGAATTAGCAAAACAAAAATAATTACACTTATATTGTTTCGTATTTAATATTAGTATCTATATATAACATTCATCCAGAAGAAAGACAGATTGAGTTATACATTAAAAGAATCTGACGTAATAATATTCATCCATGCTGATTGCTATAGTTAATAATTTTTTTATTAGCTCTAGTATTCCGTTCAAGTGTATTAATATCTTGCCTCAAAAAACAAGATATTAATTCACCAAGAGTTATATTTCTTTTATTCCTTATTTTTCGTATGGAGGCGCATATGTTTTTTCAAATTATCTAGTCGATTGCACCGGCGATCGCAGTAATCGCACTTGTAAGGCATCAAATTGCTATGCACTACTACGTGACCGTTTAGATGACTAATCTGCTTGAAGCGCTTGCCGCAGATGGTGCAGGTATATGGACGTTCATTCATGTGCGCTGACGAGATGTGCGTTTGCAGATTTGTCTTCCTAACAAATGTCGCCTTACACACGTCACACTCGAATGGCCGTACATTCGCGTGGATCGCCAGGTGCGATTTGAGTACATTCTTATGCTTGAAGTTCTTTTCGCATAAATGACATTGAAACGGTCGTTCGTCGTTATGTACCTTTTTGTGCACCGACAGATGTGCCAATTGCTTGAACATCTTGGCACAAATCTCACACTGATATGTACGACCATCTTCATGCGCGGCACTGACGTGACGGCGCAAAGTATCCGCCAGAGTGTACCGTTTACCGCAGATCTTGCAGCAGTACGGACGCTCGTTGGTATGCGTCAGCAAATGGCCGTTAAGATTGCGCTTCTCAAGGAAACGTGCACCGCAAACATCACACTGATACGGCTTTTCACCATTGTGCACATACATGTGCTTCTTCAATGAGTTTGACAGACTGAAACGTTTTGAACATATGGTGCACTGAAAACGACGCTCGCCAGTGTGCACCAACATGTGTGACTTGACATGACCAGCTTGCTTGAATCGCTTGCCGCATACCTTACAGTCATAATGACGTTCCTGCGTGTGCGTGAATATGTGTCGCTCTAGCACGCTCTTCATTGTGAATACCTTTTTGCAGATATCACACTCAAACAGACGATAGACGTCGCGTACCTTTGATGTCGTCGTTGTGGCGTCGCCTTTATGCGAGGGTGTATGTTGCTTCAGCAAATCCAGCGAGTCGAACTTTATGCTACATACTGTGCATTGGAATGAACGATAGTCATGATGAGTCAGTGAGTGTTGACTGAGATGACCCAGTTGCTTAAAACTCTTTTTACATACTTCGCATTCGTACGGTCGTTCATTTGTGTGCGATCGCATATGTCTTTCTAGCACGCTTGGAAAACTGAATTTTTGCTTACAAAACGTACACTTTAGAGGTTGTGTCTTTGATGTACGATTCTCTGCGGACAGTTTCCGTCTCCCGGTTTGGTTGGAGCTCTTATTGTCTTTGTCAAAGGATTCTTTCATATCAAGCGACAAATCACAATTTTCATTCATCATTTTGAGATCGGATGTTTCTTGTGTTAGTTGAATCATAGATCTTGTATTAGCAATATTTCTTGTTTTTCTGACTGATATCTCTCTTTCTTCATCAGCTTTATCTTTTCCATGTGATTGCTTCATATGCTTCTCGAACAATCTCAGAACGCTAAATGTTTTATTGCACAGCTTACAATGGAGAACCTGTTTCGTTTTGTGAATTCTTATGTGATTTTTCAAATGCCCTATTTTCATATATTGTTTTTGACAGTACTCGCATTTGAGGGATTGAGTATCTTCGTTGTCTTTTAATTCATTCTTCATGACTATTTTATCTGTAGATGTTGAATCCATCGTGTGTACATTATTCAGATCATCATTCTTCACGTTGACGCAACTAAGAATATTTGCATTGTCGGTTTTTGAAAATGTATTTTGACTCTGTGTATCTCGTATATTTTCGTTTTCTTCGCACTGCTGAAACATTCGAAATAGAATAATTTCAATCATTATGTTACGTTTATAATATTGAGATACATTGTACATTATATTGCATTATTACATTGATATTGTTTGATGTACTTTGTGTGTCTTCCGTCATTGCAGCCTCACCTCCATCCATCTTATTCGACAAATGTTTAATCCATTCTTCTTCTGTTGT
The DNA here is from genome assembly GCF_000204515.1 of Acromyrmex echinatior. Next base: position 549,772 of record NW_011627094.1, on the reverse strand, counting down.
CAGATTTTCCGTATCTTTTCCTATACCTTGAAAATTCTTGCGTGCATTTTGTCTGAACAATACGTCATATGGAACTCTGCCGTTCTGATAGCGATACGTAGTGTTATGAACAATTTGTATGAAGTTCAGTCCCTCGCACCAGGTTCTAGTTGGATTTTTTTTCATCCAAGATTCAAGTGAGCTCTTAAAATCCCTGTAGCTAACTTCGCACTTAGACGTGTCCCCATGCAGTATGAATAAATCATTCCACATCGAACGTAGTTCACATACAACTTGTTCAGCAAACATACGTCCATTGCCGCTCTGTAATACTTGTGGTGCTCCTATGATTCCCAATACATCTAACAGATTCGCCGCGACCTCTTTAGCTGTATTGCTACGGAGAGCCTTTAGTACAACAAATTTGGAAAATTGATCTTCATAAACAAAAAAATACTTGTAATTCAATGTTGAATCAACTGTCATCTCTATTACATCGATGCGACCTTTATTATACAATTTCTCTGAATCGTCAGTCAATTTTTTGGATAGTTGATTTAAAGAATCTATTTGACAGGGCTGAAAAAAGTACAAAATATATAGAATAGTTTTAATTAAATTTTTAGTACATAAAATATTTTTAATTATATATCATATGAGATAACAATATCTATTTTTAAATTAAATGTCTAATCTCAGTACTATTAGTAGTATTTAATAATAATAATAATTTTATTGCATGTACTTGTTAGATATAAGATAAGTAATATAGAAAGATTTAAATGTTATAATTCATTTACTGAATAAAGTAAAATTAAAACTTACTGTTGGATCTAAATAACTGTTCTGTTGTTTGATTTCTTTATTCTCTTTAGACAAAACTTGCAGATGCATGATTTTGTTTTGCGCAGATTGTGAATTCAGGGTATTTTGAAAGAACTCTGCTTCTTGCTTTATGATTAAGAAGTCATGATTTCTATCTTCCGGTAGCAAGTGATCAAAAGAATTGTGCATATATGTATTTTGTGGTATCCATTCCACACTTAACGGCATTTCTTTGTTCATTATTTATCATATGTTATACTTAATACTGTAGAAACGAAAGAAATGTTCCTCTGCTTTCTCTACCATTTCCTGTAATTAATCAACAGTTTTATTATACAGCTATTAAGTGAAAAGGAAACGGTCTTTATGAAAATGTTTTCATTACAAAAAATAAACACTGATAAAATCAATATTAATTTACTTCATAATGATTATTTTTATTATGGCTTAGGTTCGGTTTTTCACTTTCTTAATTTATGATTAATCTGATATTTTATCTGAGGCTTTCCATTTGACGATGCAAATTGACACAAATCGACACAAATGTCATCCTGTCTTTATTACTCTCTGAATGTTAAGAAAAGTAGAAGAAAGATGTTTGTGTCAAATTTTGTCACTAAATGGAAAGCAACCTATGAATGAAGCCTATTGGGTGAAATATCAGACTAAGATATTCACAAGTTAACCAGATAATGAAAAATTATAAAGCCTTATAAAGAATTAATTCAAAACTGTTACTCCTTTACGTATTATTTATATAGTCTTACATGTCAAAAATCAAGCCGGCATAATGGAACATACAATCATTTCTTGATCGAAAAATTAACCTATAATGTCACATAAATTTGACTTGCATCGATTCCCAGTTACTGTTTATTTGAAAAAATTACTTAATTGAGATTTAATATATCACATTAAATTGTCTGCATCCTCTCGTGCATCTTGCTTTGCTTTAACCGAAGAGAAATGTAAGAGCGGTCATCTCTGATCTTCCCGGTATTTTTCATGTAACACTTATATCAGCGCATCAACTCCAACGTCGATTTTTGCCTTTAGAAATGCTTAGAAGTCGGCTATTGATCAACCGACCGATGACTATCCTTTAAACTCGCTTCTTCACTGATTATAGACTACCGATACCGACTCATTGTAGAATTAGGGTTAGAACTAATTCAGAATCAGTGGCTGTGACAGATTTCCTAACCTGAGCCTGGATTCTTGATAAATATCGCATAGTACATACGAAATAAACGGAAAACTGTAGCATACGTATATATACATATAATATACATTCATGTGTAGCAAACAAATCGGTGAAGGTTATAATTAGGTCTATTCAACTTGCTTACACTTTTTACACTCAGCATTTTCGCTTTCTCTCTTTTCAGCGTTAAATATATATCTATCTCATTTTAAGTGTAAAAAGTGTAAAAAAGTGTAAACAAGTCGAACAAACTAATTGTTCTTTGACATAACCTTTCCCTTGCATTCGTTTACGCAGTGGTTAGCGCAGAAATATTACTTTATCCTTGTTGTTCACCGAGTGTTAAACAAAGATTAAATGATAGTCTCTGCGCTAACCGCTGCATAAACGAATGCACCTTTCGCTTTTAGGGGCTCCGCACAATAAAAGGAACAGAGAATTTCAACCTATCAGAAACTGTGTATTCCACAATACATGATTTCTGATAGGTTGAAATTCTTATTCTGTTCTCTGTTCCCTGTTCCTTTTATCGTGCAGGACCCCTTAGATAGATCGATGGATCGAAAGAATCGATAGATACGCAGAAGAATGTGCGTGCTTCCTGGCAAAGGATGTAGTATATGTTAGCGCGATGTAGTATATGGTGGCGCGAGAAACAGGAAATGCTACCGAAAAAGTTCGAGTATGTTCTGGAATGTTCGAGAGATCAAAGATCAAAGAAAGTCAGAAGTAACTTATCACAATTGATCACATTTGATCGAACGTGTTATATGTGTTATACGTGTATATTGCGTCATTTTTGAAAAGTATGACCGGCTTCAAACATGCAATTTATGCTACTCTTTTAGACTTTTGTGTTTTGCATATTGTTTTTTGTTACTCATCGCATAAGCGGCATTTTCGATTCTGACCGTATCGACTTTGTGTTAGAGTTGGGGCCATTCTCACGCGAAGAAGAAGAGGATCAGAAGCTGGGAGAAGCAATACCACTAACACTTCCTCAAATTTGTGATAACAGTGATCGCTGTGCTGTACAGACGCGTTGTGTCTAATAGTATTAATTAGTAGAATTTGCAATTGAATTTGTTTACAAGTTTTGAAACACTCCTTTAATTCGTATCACATGCACGCTAGTTTTATTATTATCAGCTCGATTTCGAAACTGGGATTTGTTCGTCAATCTACGTGCAAGCTTTGCCGATCGTATGGAGGGTGCAATCACGTGGTGTTAGAAATAATGGAGTAGAATGAAAAATAGAAGAGGTAATTGATATGGATTTAACTAATAAGAACCTATTTAATCAATTAAGGTCTATTCTTGAAAAGAAACATATAATTTCATTGATTTTGAGATAGAGGATAAATTGAAAAACTATACGTATTATAGTCGGAGAGAAACCCGAGAGGACATGACGGCCCTGTTGAAATCGTTAAAACAACTAAAATCTATTAAATTAATGAAGATTTCAACGATTTCAGCAATTTATTTCCATTAGAAGCACTGCAAAAAGATTGATATTGTTAAGTTGATTCGCATCACATGCTCTAATGCTTAGTTCCTACTCACTCTAAGCGCATTGGAGTGAGCAGAAGCTATGATAGAAGCATGCGATGCGACAAACCATTGTGTAGTTAACATCCACTTCTTCAGAGAGCGATAGTGCGCAGCGGCGGTTACAGGTTTTGAACTGTCATGTTCTCTCTCTCTTTTTCTCTCTCAGGTTTCTCTCTGCTATAGTATACTTGTACATTACGTACCATGATATCTCTAAGCCTGTATTCAGAACGCACTTGCGATGATTATAATATGTTAGCGTGCTAACATATTATAATGTCCTTTCCATTTGATGACATAAGTTGACACAACACAAGCGTTGTTCTATCCTTGTTGACATTCAGAGAGTGACAAAGATAGAACGACACTTGTGTCGATTGTGTCATCAAATGAAAAACACTCAATTTATGTTATGCATACTATAGAATTTGAGATAAAAGTGTGTTTTGAATACAGGGCCTAGTTTTTTGTATATTTTTTTTTCAGGAATAGAAGCCCAGAATCTTTTCCGTTTTTGTTTTTATTTCCTATTTCTGATTCCATGTAATGTACCCTAATTCGACATTATGTATCATGATTTTGCAGATACTCATTTCATTAAATCATTGCCCAGCTTCAGAAGTGGGATAGTGATTAGTGAACGAAAGGACTTTCTCGTCTGGAAATTATTAATAAGGCTGGAGTCTGAGGGCATCATTTCTGTGTGGTTTGCGGCAAATGAGAGACGTCACATACTTGAGTAAACAATGTTTGTTTTTTCCACATCATGACGCTCGAGTTCGCCATTGGATTCACGCGAGAAATGTTCTGATTGGCAATCGATACAGTGAGTGTAAAGAGAAGAGGCGCTAACACATATGCCTAATGCTGATTGGATGGCTCCGCCATTTATAGATTAACTGTTAGAAGATGATATTAATAAAAAGATGATATTAATAAAAGAGATTAGGACGAGGAATTGCGTCATTAATATTGGGTATGAGAAAAAGTTCGTAGCATTTTTCCCATTAGATGGCATTAATGCTCAGCAGTCGGTAATTATTAATCGTATCGACAACATTAGATGTGCGTTTAAAAAGTGACTTTGTTTTAAGCCGAAAAAGATTGAAATTAGTGAACTGAACCAAAAGTTATTTTATTTTGAAAATGGAAATAAATAAGGAAAAAATTCGCTACATTTTGCAGTATTACTACGATAAAGGCAAGAACGCTGCACAGGCTTGTGAAAATATTTGTGCTATTTACGGTGAAGATACTCTATCAAAATCGGCAGCACGGAAATGGTTCGCTCGTTTTCGTACTGGAAATTTCAATGTGAAAGATAAACCTCGTTCCGGTCGACCAATCACTGAAAAGTCCGATGAAATCATGGAAAAAGTCAAGTATGATAAGCATGTGAGCACTGTAGAGATTGCCAGGGAATTAGGCATCGACCACAAAACAGTTTTAAATCATTTACACAAAGCTGGATACAAAAAGAAGCTCAATGTTTGGGTTCCTCACGAGTTGAGTGTTAAGAACATGATGGACCGAATTAACATTTGCGATACGCTACTGAAACGATATGAAATTGAGCCATTTCTGGAGAGAATGATAACTGGTGATGAAAAATGGATCACGTACAATAATCAAACTCGCAAAAGATTGTGGATAAAGGAAGGAGAGAAGGCACAAGTAATCGCAAAACCTGGATTGACGACGAAGAAGGTAATGTTGTGTGTGTGGTGGGATTGGAAGGGAATTGTTCACTATGAGCTGTTATCGCCCGATCAAACAATTAATTCCGAATTCTACTGTAAACAACTGGAGAGATTACAACAAGCAATTGAGAGTAAGCGGCCAGAATTAATCAGTAGGAGGGATGTCATCTTCCATCACGACAACGCTGGATCATACACATCTTTGATAACTCGGCAAAAATTGCGAGAGTTTGGCTGGGAAGTCTTAATGCATCCACCGTATAGTCCTGACATAGTACCCTCAGACTATCATTTGTTTAGATCTTTGCAGAACTCTCTTAATGCTGTAAAGCTGACTTCAAAAGAGGCCTGTGAAAATCACGTGAAGCAGTTTTTCGACCAGAAACCACAAAAGTTTTATCACGATGGAATTATGGCTCTGCACCAAAAATGGCAAAATATTATTGAAAATAATGGAGCATATTTGATTTAAATAAATTGATTTTAATAATCTGAATATTTTTGTGACAAGAATGTTTTTGCACGCTTTGAAAAAAATGTAGCTTTTTTCGGCTTAAAGTGTTCGTGTTTTTACTTGCAGTGTCATGTCACATTACTTTTTGACAAGTAGCATCTTTCAGCTGATTATTGTCAAATTTTGAGCGGAATTCATCGCGTGGTTTCATTTCTGTAGACGATTAAAGCGAACAACCTTTGTATTTTTTGCAAAATGCAAAAAAACGAGTTTCGTACAGTGATCAAAGATCTACATATGAAAGGTTTAATATAAAAGAAATCAAAGCCGAGTTGGATAATGTTCATAGCACATCTGCACCAGCATTTGCGACTGTATATAATTGGGTGAATGAATTTAAACGTGGTCGTACATCCACATGTGATGCACTTCAATTGAACAAAGATAAATCAAAAGCAGTCCACTTTTTATGAAAAAAAACCAGCCTGCAGATTCTATTACCGAACGAAAGGACATCTTCAAGCGGATTGTTACTGGTTAAAGAGGAAGAAGCAACCTAAGACGCCGGTTTCTGTCTCTTCAATCATCCTGAATTGTGGAAAAATCGTCAGCGCAGCCGACTCTTCGATCGAAATGGATTTTGGTTCTATGATGGATGAGAAGCTTATTTCCAAAGTTCGAGGGATTGAAAACTTTGATGTTATTCCGGTCGAAGATGGGTAAGTAGCCAAAGAAAGAGTTCTGCATGATGCATCTTCTTATGTTTATCTCTTTTGCGCAAGCGAACGCGTTAATGGTTGCAAGAGAGATTATTATATCCGATGGAGTCAGAGCAACTGGGAGATTGCATTCTAGCGGCGCTGCGACGGTGGGAGCCTTAAGGCCATTGTACATAAAAGTTTTAGTCGTAACCTAAGTTTCTAAAAAGCGATATATTGCAAGCGATAAGTTACATGACTGTTTTTCCGTTGATTGGTCATAAGGATAAGGCGTTAATCTTTTGACGAAAACTTGCGACTATCGGCTTTGAGGTTATGACGTTTCACTCGTATTGCTTCTGCGCAAAAGACACGACAATAATTGGCCCCAACGCAGTAGTTCAATCAATGTATCACTTTTTATGGTTTTACGATTACAACTTTTACGAGCAATAATCTTTACTATGCTTCTAATACAGTTAGAATTTTATGATCTAATATCGATGAATTTGATCTTGTTGTATAGAAAAAGATGTCATATCTTGGATTAAGATAAATGTCATTAGGTTTTTCTGTTCCTGCATATCGATTCGATGTCGATTTGATGATTTCGATGTCGATTTCATTATTATTTCTCACTGGGTATTACTGCAAATCACTTGCACACGCTTCTTGTGTTTAAGAAGAAGAACATTGTAAGTTATAAATAATAAAATATTAAGAAAGGAAAGTTATTATATAAAAAATAAAATATAGTCTGACTTGGATTTTCACAGTTTATTGAAAATAGATACATAACTGTGATGTAAAAATTCAGTATCGGTTTGTAAATTAATTGCGTTTTTTTGAAGTTTTATATGTAACATTTCTGAAATTGATCAGTTGCTTAAGTACTTCTCTTTATCTATAATTCTAACATCATCCCATTTAAATTCACATTCATTGTTTAACATATGTTCTGTGATAACAGTTAAATTATTTGTCTTTCTTAATTTGATTTTTCATTAATTCTAATTTTTAATTTTCTTTTTGTTTGTCACAATCTTTACAAGAAATTCTATAAACTACATTTTTGTTCATATTCTTCGGGAGAATATCTTTTTGAATTTTGATCAATCCTCTCCAATTTATTACTATTAAAAAATGACAATTTGGCCTTGATGTCCTTTGCAATATTACCAAATCTTTCCGTTACATTAGATATATATGAAACCGTGAATCATCTTTGTCTTTTATTATTTATTAGTTCATTATCGTTATTTATATTGCTTTTTATTTCTGGTTTTACGCTTTTTTCTTCGTTTTTGCATTTTCACTCTTGCTTGTGAATAAATTTCTAACGCCATCATCCGCCTTCTCCATCTACTCTCTTAGGGACAGTGTCCTTTTGCCGTTAACAATTTCAGCCAGGATTCCTCTGAGCAGCTGAATTTGCTTCTGAAAGAAAATCTGAGACTTCCACTTCTTTTAACATCGTCGTGCTTGGTTAATTGTTTCCTCATCGAGATGTGGCGGATCCCCGGGAGGAGTAGGCAACTCACATACCTCCTCTTGCACATCTATTATTTCCACCATCTTTGGATTCTCCTGTCGCAAATCATCTGTCGCAGATTCCTCTTGCTCCGCTATTGCTGCCAAAATTTCGTCTCTTCTTCTTTTGTACTACAACATGGCCCTCTTGTCTTTTATCTGCTTGCCTGTTTTACCAAGCATAAATGGCAGTATCGCCACGTGTTCTTCTCTAAACCTCACCTCAAGTTCGGTCTTCTTCTTCTTCCGTAAATACTTTCAATTTTCAATTTTCAATTGCTTGCTCACTTTTGGTTGCACGTGTTTGGTTGGCCATTTCTGGCCATCGGAAGCTCATGTCTCTCATGTTGTGAGAGGCCCATCTGGAATACTTTCCCACACAGTGTGTAGGTTTCACCACCAACTGAATTACAATTCCACAATTCCACAGTCAATTTTTTAATTACTTTCGTATGAATGTGAAAATGTATCAAGAATTGTTTTTGATGAAACTACTTATAGCGAAGCAGAAATGTGTGTTTGCAGATATTGACATTCGAATACATTCCTGCCTTTAACAAAATAAGAAATTATATAGAAATTTTCTTGTTATCACATAAGTCATTCAGGCAATTTCTTTTAAATTTTCACATATTCGTATAACTCGTTTGAAAACTGAATGTCTTGGTTGTGTATATCTTTTATTGCTTCGCTGACTTCTTGCCACAGCTTATCCATCATTCTTCTATCTTATCGTGCGATCGCAACGTTCTGATTCCACAAAGGCTCCCTTAAGTATATCTCTGCAATCAGAATTTCGTCTGTATTGTTTTCTGGTGTCACATGTAGACTTTGACGGGAACTGTGGGCTCTCAACAATATTAATATTTTCCCCATTTACATCGCTTCGACGTACAATGTCTCCATTATCTATACAATATGATATATATATTTAATAACATTATATAATATTTATTCACAAAACAGTAATTAAATTTACTTATTGCATTGAAACGCCCTATATTATTTTACAAACAAGCATGAAAATTTTCATGTTTTTAATTACAAAAATCTGTAAACATAGTTATTTTCAATAATTAATAACCCAAAATATGTGAGTACTTGCCAAATGTACTAAGTTTTTTCTTACAATGAATATACTCAACATTTATCATCAAATACTTTGTATGTCTATATAACATATGATTATGTTATTATGAAAAGGAAATTATTGTGAGAAGCAAATATTAAATATGTTATTTAATTATAAAAATAGTACAAAATCATAAAACAGTATAATATTGTTGCAAAACAAAATTTTTTAATTATAAAATAATTATAAATTTTTATATTAACAGAATTATGTCATACATCTTAATAAATATTTTTACGTAATTTTGAAGGAAAAGGAATATGAGGCTGATAATATAAAAATATATATCATTGTTAAGTTCAATATACATAGTTAAAAGTTTAATATATTTCTTAATATTTTGAAATGCATACACATATTTTTTATAGGAACTTGCACGGGTAACAAATAATAACGATTTTATTTTATTAATTATGATATATAAATACTTTAACTTACATAAAGAATGACAAGATTTGTTGAAAGAATGACAAAACAAAAAAAATTAAACGAACATAATATAATAATAAGTAAATGAATCACAATATTGTGCTAATAATATATCATAATATATTATATAATTTTAGTATAATATTTTAGTATAATATTTTGCACTTTTAAATAACATTATTTTTTATTTAGCAACTAAAAAATTAATCGTTTTCATCAATATCTAAAATAATGAATCTATATTTCTTATACTTTCCTAGATTAACATTGCTTATTAATATTTACTTTACATATACTTTCTTTTTAAATATCTTTTTTTCTTTACTGTTTAATGTCTTGAATTTTTTTCTAATAAAGATAAAAGCCGCTCTCTTTGATTATAATTTTCTTGATAATGCCTTTTTCTTTATTCTATTCTTCCAGGCAGATGTTTTTTTTCGATTTTCTTTTTCTTATTTGCTTGTTCTTTAAAACATTAGTTGATGTTAAATTTAATACATTTTGTTCGTTTTCTCATTGTTCCTCATCAGATAAAACATTTTCATTTATTGTTAATAATCTCATTATATTAAAGACATTTTTATGCAAATAAAATATTTTAAATTGATATATTATCAAGTAAGATTTATATCAATGCTATTGCTCAATAAATGACTTAAAAATGTCAAACTTTAAAAAACGTCTTAACTTTCCATTAAAAAGATATATATAACTTTGAAAGCAACGTGAATCTTATTGATAATAATCATAGTACAAATATTTAATTTAGACGCGATGTGCCTTATCGGAGGAAAAACATCGCGTACAAATGACGAGACAATCAATGATGCTTTGTACACGTATGCATATTTCGCGGTCAATTGTGTGGCATTTGCGCGTTTAACGTTTGGGAGGGAGGAAACTAGGACAGGTTGGGGAACGGAAAGTACAAGAAAAGGTTAGGATTCAGAAACATTCCTCGCGTTGATTGTTGCAATGGGGTATAAGAGAAGGTTAGGATTCGGGACATTCCTCACCGTGCTGATTGTACTAGCGGCGATTTATTATCGTAATACCGACGACATCCTGCAAAAACGATTGCTGACCCTGTTACATGGCCTCGAGACACTTGAAAATAAGTATGTCATCACCAGAAGACCAAAAGTCGCCATAGGTTATGGCGCATGTACCGATGTCTTCATCGACGCGAAACATCTGCTAAGATATTCGGATGAGATCGGCCGGCCTGAACACTTCGACGAGATCAACACTGAGCTTGAACTACTCAAGAGCTTCGCTTATTATTTTCGACATGGAGCTGCAGCCGAGTAAGATCTATCTGAGTTTTATCATTGTTTTGACATATGATAGCCCAGAAGTATACGTAGCAGAAAATATGTTGCTTAATCATTATTAAAATATATTATTTTAAGTATTAATTATATCTATTTAAATCAATTATATTTAACGAAACTATAGGAAAAAAATTTTCTTAATGCTCTTTCTATAATTTTTCAGAATTTTTATGTAAGTTTTAAAATTTTTCAAAATTTTTGTATTTTATAATTTTTTTTAGAAAATTTCTTGGATTTTTTTTATATGAATTGCAACACTTTAAAAATACTGAGAAAGTATTTGTATACCTTTTGTAGAATTCTTCGTATTTATGAATTCTAACACTTAAAATTTCTCATTCTTTAATTTCTGAAGAAAACTTATAAAATCTGAAAAAAAAATTATTTTTTAGAAATCTTTATAAATTTTAAATATGACAAATTCTTAAAAATATGAGAATTTTTTCACCAGAAACTTTGACAATTACATTTTATATGAATTATGTTACAAAAAAATATTTAATAATATTAGAGGCCCATTTGAGTCACAAAATTATTTTGCTAAGATTGGTTTGAATTCTTGTAGAATGTAGAATAAATATATATATTAAAATCGCAATTAACTTTTAAACAATTATTAATTATGGATTTTTCATTTAATTATAAACATCCTCAAATGATTGTCAAGATTTATTATATTGTTTTTAAATCATTTTGTATTATACATTATAATCATGTAATCATTACAGCTATCTTGCATAGAGTGACATAAATTTTTTTCCATAGACGCTACATGGCAAACAGAACTTTATTCGATGAATTGGTATCGAAAGCACGCTCGTTTCCGTCGTCTTACTCAACAATTGGAGGAAATGCAGCAGTTATGGCGATGCGATTCGCGCGAGAGGGATGTGATGTAACTCTTGCAGCTAAAATGACCAGATCCTTACATCAGATGATTCCACAGGTGATAAATATAGTAGGTGGGGAAGTGAAACGTGACGATATTCATCTTATCATGGAATATAAGCATGGTGAAGTGTGGGGTCCTTATTCCAGCGCAAGAGCAAACAGGTACTGATAAATTGATAATAATAAAATGACAGTAATAAGATAAATATGTAATCAACTGATGGGGAATTGTGTTCTTTTTCTAGATATATTATTCATAACGATGTGAATAATCCAATGATTAGTTCATTTAATGCCTTCGACAAAGTTCTGGGAACATATGATCCCGATTTGTTGGTAGTCAGCGGTCTCCAGATGATGGATAATTATCCATTTCGGGAAGGTACTTTTTCTTCGAACATATTCGTGATTATATAAAATAAAATAATTTCTTCATATTCACGCAATTTTACAGATAAACGCAAGAATCTGTTAATGAACGTAAAGAAACAGATGTTAGATCGTCCGAGCTCTACCAGAATTCACTTCGAGATGGCCTCATTTGCCGAGGATAAATTGCTCTTTGAATTATGCGACCTGGTAGTTCCTTTCGCTGATAGTTTGGGAATGAACGAACAGGAAATAGCGAATCTGTACAATACTATGTATTACGGTAACATCTCGTTGGTGGCCAATTCGACTCCGCGTGTCGCAACAGTGTTAGATCAAATGAGAACATTGTTCAAACTCATACGTCTGAGAGGCAAATCGATCGCAAATTCTAGAGAGCTTACGAGAATTCACGTTCACACGCTAGCGTATCAAGCCATATTTACTGTCAAGAATTCCATTTGGAAGAATACTATGGCTGCTGCAGCCAAAGCATCACTTACTGCACATAGACATGTATGTGCATCGAGTAACGTAAGTATTATTTACGTATGTATAAATAACTTTTACAATAACTATATATATAAAGAACAATTCATAAATTATTATCATTACTAATATTTGATAGGTCCAAATAGTTATAAAATTTACAATTTTCTTTCAAATGAAACGTTAGAAACTGTCAGACACATAATGTATTGTCCTACGCGCGTTCGATGATTTTAAAATTATTTCTTCTAATGTAGGTTGACGTAAAGAAAGCGACACTGATCATGGATGATAGTTTCTCGACATCTATCGTTGACGGTACTCGAATAGCATTAAACATCGATAAACCAGTATCTTGTTGGGATGAGACATTAAAGGTAGAGCAAGAGAATATCTCTATTCAGGTATGCGTCGCTCCTGTATTGGTTTGCACACAAGCTAGTCAGACGGCAGGTGGCGGAGATAACATTTCCAGTGCAGGCCTAGTACTTCAGATCTAAAGGACTCATCGAAATGACGGGATCGTTATACTACACCGCCGTGTTCGCATTACGAATTATATTTCCCATCCATTGTCTATACGTAGATAACGAACAAAAATCCTAAAGTAGATCTTTAATAATGTTCGTAGCACGTGAGATTATATACATTGGTTTTTACATTCCATTTGACTGCGAAAAAGATAGATTGGACACGTAGGACTAATTACACATCACTAAACTATATAAAGCACGATTTAATTTTTTTATGCACTCGGGTGCGTTTTATCGAATTGTGACGCTCTGCCTAATACAATTATCGATAGCAATTTGGTACTAACATCAATGTTTACGAACATTGGATTGTTATGCATTTCTCGCATTTGTAAACTAATTTTAAACGAAAAAAGTTCATTCCAATATTATATTAAGCTAATCAATGCTGTGGTAGATTAAGCGTTTTTACAAAAAAAAAATCTAAAATCGAGATTTCTTGAATACTGAAAAAAATATTTGAGTAAAAAATGGATATTTAAGAATTTTAAGAAATAGTGCCATGTGACCTATATTTGACGATAGTTTCAACTTTCAACGATTTCGCAATATATTGTATTTCATAGTTATGATGTGTTAACTTTGCAAAGTAGAGGCAATGTGATATTACCTTTAGGAATCGATTGTAAGATTGAACTTAAAACAGAAAGATTAAAAAGAATTGTTTTTTAATACACATATGAAAAAAAAAAAAGATTTAGTCTCGAAAAATGTCGCAATGTATCGTAATGTTACGATCTTACATTCCAAATCTATTATCTTTATATTATAAATATTCAACTTAAATATTTCTTCTACATTTCAAAGTGTATTGTACATATACAGCTGAAAGTTCCGGATTTGCAACATCAAAGATATACAATGTCAATGTTAATACATGATGTGGAATTGCGTTTTTTATTGATATTACACACATATCTGGTCTTATTTTTTGACTTATTCATTGGTAACATTCCATAACGTTATTCAGATTTATTGGTTTTCAACAAATGCTTATAACTTTTGTTAAGACTCCTGATTAATCGCTGCGGTCATATTAGATCGTAATGTCATGAGCGAAAAATGAATGACGTTGAAGTTTCTTGCATGCAATTTGTAAATAAAGAGGAACAAAATAAAATATAATGAAATCACGTTAAAACTTGTAAAAATGGGCCGAAGCTGTTCTTATCCCTCCTGACAGTTAGTAAATAGTCATAAAAAAAAAGTACCTATTTTCACTTGACATGCTTATTATGACTATTTACTGTCAGAAAGAGTAAAAATAGCTTTGGCCCATTTGTATAAAGTGTTTCAAAGTGATATTTATTTTGTTTTATCTAATTCTCTTAATTTGCAAATGGCATGCAAGAACTTCTTGTTATTTCTAGATTGTAATATCGATAACGACCCAATGTGGTCACAATAATTAGTTAGGAACCTTAAGATAGAGAAAGTTTAAAACTATTATATATCAATCGTTGCTGTCGTTGATGTTAAATGTGATATCGATTGTGCAATGGTTTATCATAAATTCCAAAACAAAATTGATGAAAACATATTATAAAACGAAGACGATGTTAACAAATATAATATAGCGGATAATTTGTAAATTCTACTGTATATCGTTAAGTAATCTTTACAGACCGCTTAAGCTGGTACCAGACTTAGTCATAATTCATGGCGCTAACTTTATATTCACAATATTTCAGGATTATCTATCATAATTACTTCTTTTTTCTTTTTTTTTTCTCATTCGATTTCAAAACATATAAGAGATAGTCAATGATAAAATACCTATCAGACATTGAAATGAATGATAAGTGGATCAACAGTAGATCAACCTTTTCTATTGCAGAACAAGACCTTTTCCTGTATGTGAATCAGGAGCGCCATAATACATCGATATAAATCCATAGATCGCGAATGTGATTTACAAAATTGTATCTCCCTCATCAATGCCCAACATGCGAAGATCATCGGGTCCGGGTTGTGTATCCACTTCTGCTTCTTGCATGATCTCAGGGGGTGGTTGATCCATATATTCAGGACCGTATCCTACGCAACCCAACATACTGTACATTGAAGAGTACATGATATTAGACTCTTGTTGGCTTTGTTGTTGCTGTTTAGTCTCCGCTGTCTCCTCCTTAGGAAAAATGATGTTGAGAGCTTCTTGTAGATCATCCGGCAATGGAATGCTCGGGTCTGTCGAACGTTTCTCCGACGGTTCTGGTATATCAGTCACGTCGGAATGCGGTGGCACTACAGCGCCAGAGTCTACTACTGTTGGCATCGGTGGCGGCGGTGGATTCTGATGATTTTGTACGAAGTTTGCATTCGGTATCGGTGGCGGTTGCGTTATGAAAGTAGCAGGTGGCACAGCTTGACGAGGTGGAAATCTTGGTGGTGCCTGAACAAACGGCGGTGGATTTGACATGAATGGTGGAGGTGGTCGATTTGGCGTAAAGTGCGGCGCCGGTAATGTACTTTGCGCCGGTGGCGGTCTATTCTGCACTGCTGGTTGTTGGCTCGGAGTAAAGCTGGGTGGTGGTCTATTCAGTGGTGGCGGTGGATGCGAAGGTAATGGCAGTTTCGACACGGTCGAAGTTTGCTGCTGCTGTTTTTGTGGTTCCACTATCGGCTGCTCCTCTATAACTGTTTCCTCGGACTGATCGTCTATTTCCATGTCAACCACTTGTTGGGTCGGCTTGTTGGTCTCGTTCAGCACGGGTGGCGGAGGTGCCACCAAAATCTTCATAGGCTGATTGTTAGTTTTGCTTGCTAGTGAAGTTGTAATGCTGCTGTTATTCAAATTTACTGGGGTAGCTAATTTAGTGATGTGTACAACACCAGGTGGATTGATAATTTCATTAGGTACCTTCGGCGTGTCCTCAAATTTGCTTTGTTGATAGGGCAGTGGAGTAATATCTTTCTCTGGTAACTTTGGTTCTTCGGTCTTCTTCTTAAATAGAGGTAATCTTCCGATGAATGGTAACTTGCCCTTGGTTGCCACTTGCGGCGCAGATTTCTTGCTCGAGATGACACCTTTCTTTAACTTTGACTCGCTTGATTTTTTGTCAAATTTGGATTCATCATTTGATGAATTGTCATTATCCCCCCGTCTGTCTTTACTGTACTTGTCGTAGCTCCTCTTGGGACTGTTGTCACGCCAATTTCTATCACGCCTTGGAGAATCGTTGCTGTCTCTGTCCCTATCCCTCTTTCGACGATCGTCATA
This sequence comes from Acromyrmex echinatior, assembly GCF_000204515.1. Next base: position 533,430 of record NW_011627094.1, on the reverse strand, counting down.
GTAATCACGGTCTCTATCCCTATCTCTATCCCTATCCCGATCTCTGTCGCGCCGGCTTCTCCTCTCGTATCTGCTGTACTTGCGATCACGATCATCTTTATAACGATCTCTATCGCGGTCTCTTTCGTCCTCTTTCTCCATTGATTTATTTTCGGGCGGCTTCACTGTCATATTCACTTGTTGTTTAGTCCAGAATCCCATGTGTGGCTTCGGCATCTCTTCTGGTTTCGGTAATTCGATTGGTTTATTTGTTACGATTGGCTGTGACTGCTTCTCTTCTTCTTTCTTTATCCAAAAAGGCTTGGGTGGTTCCTTGGGACCCCAAGCCTCCAAATCTTCTGATTTCTTTGAATAAGTGTCTTGCTGTAAGTCCTCTTCTTCTATCTTTTCGTGATGCTTGCGACTTTTCATCTCCTCCTCTTGTTTGGCTTTCAATTTGTCTCTGATTGAATTCAAGAGTTGTCTGTCATCCGCCTCTGATGGATGTTGCTCGGGCAGCGGTGATTGATTCATTTGTGGGGCTTTCGACCAGTTATGTCCTTTCAATTTTATGCGTTGATAATCTATCTCCTCGTTCAGAATCGCTTGCGTAGATGCTTTAATCTTGTTTCGCATGGCTACACGTATACTTTTAGTGGTATCTTGATCAGATTCTGTATCAGAATTTTCTGATTCACTTGATGTATCACTAGCGCTGCTTCTATTTCTGCGTTTCTTGGCTTTCTTTGATTTTTTTTTATTCTTCTTCGATTTTTTCGATTTTGTCGGAGGATCGTCATCCTTCTGTTTCTGCAATTCCAACTGTATTTGTTTGTGTTTATCCTCGGAGAACGCCTTTTCTCTATCGGCCATCCAGTCGGTTTCCCAATGTGGATTTTGCTCTACAAAGCGCTAAATAATATATTATTCAATTAAATTATTTGTATTTGACGTATGGAATTGATGCAAAAAAAAAGAGCTTACGCAAGTGATCTTTTTACTAAATTTCATTTTAAAAAATTTTTTTAATAACTATTTTGATTAATAAAAGTTATTTAAAATAATTGATAAGTATAATTACGTTTTCAATCTCATTTTGTAAGATAAATCTTTTGCTCTAATCCAATTGTTAAAAGCAGTCTATGAAAAAAATCACTTACAGAGAAATTCTCAGAATGACGTTTAGACTTCAGATGCAGACTAGCACAATGAAGATCACCTATCCAAGAATCGCAAAGTTTGCAGTACCAGGCTGTTGCCGCACTGAAGAACTGTAGTCCTATAATCAAACAAGTCTGCAGTTAGCACTATTTAAGCTTCGAAGCGGGTAAACATTATAAGTTCATAAAGAATGACCTTATATTCTGCCACGACACATTCATGTTACTGAAAACAAAAATAATATATTAAAAGATATTCGATATAAATAGCCAATTACATTAAATTTCCTTGTATATTCCCACGATGATCTGTATAAAAACAAAAAGGGAGGAAAGGAAAGAAAGAATCAATTTTATTTCTCAGAAATATCTATACATGATACAATAATTTTATATATATATATATATATACACACATAGATAAATAAAAATACATTATATTTTTATACTAATATATTGCAATTGCTTATTTTCTGTTATGTTCCAGATTTAAGACTTTCCTAGCGAATATGATTTGTAACGTAATTAATAACAATTATATATTCAAGTTTATACAAAATGGGCATTTGCAATATATTTTACAAACATTATAATACAATGTTTTTTAAATAAACTAATAATATTGAAAAGATAACACAATTTTTCAATATATAAATTATAGCAATAACTTTCTTCGCATAACTTCACCAAACTTACACATAAATATGTATAGTGCAAAATGTAACAAAACAATCGTATCATCTGGTTTTTTTGAAAAATAAAATATGCATTTCATTGAAAAATGTTTCAAACAAAATTTATAAGATTAAGTAGCACGTTACATAGCAATATTAGTGTGATTTGGATAGCGCTGTTAAGGTAACGTAAAAATCACTTTGAAATTTTTAAATAAAAATCCTTATTTTTTATTGCATTCTAAAACTTCGAGAGCTTTTTGAAACACTATGAGAAAGATATTTTTCATTAAGTACTTTCCGAGTTATGAAATGCTTGAAAGTACACAATATCGCCGACATCAGCACTGTTCAAGGTGTCCGATAAAATCTAATCGACGCTAAAATCTTTTAACTATTGTTCACGGTCATGACTAAAGCGTAAATTCGGGGCGATCACTACGCGCTTTGTTTACATTGAATAAGTTGTGTGCCAGCCGAAACGTTATTTCACTTCAACACCCAATTTATTCACGCGCGCAGCGATTCTCCGCACGCATTCCGTAATTTCCACCTTTAAGTCATGATCTTAACACGTATATCAAGGCTAGGTTTTCTTCTTATGTTCAGTTTTACAATAAAAAATGAAAATGAAAATAAACATAAGAGAAACAAACTTCAATGACCATATGTTGCTAAGGTCACTAATTCGAACAACATTCAAAAAGTTTTAGCTGTCGACCAAACATCTAAGACAATGCTCTATTGTCAATTGTATAGTAACTTTCAAACCTCATAACTAGGAAAATACCTAATAAAATATTAGGTGTTGGAATTAATTCGTAGCGTTTTTAATGAAAGAATGTTATTTATTTCACATGAGCATTAAAAAATACATTAATGAAAGTACTTCCCATCACTTGTAAAACGCTACGAATTAATTCCAACACCTAATATATTTTTATTAGTGCTTTAAAAAGTTCTCGAGGTCAATTACAAGAATAATATGCAATAACAAAAACGAAGATTCTCATTAAAAAAATTTCTAAATTATTTTTGCGTTATCTTAACAACATTATCCAAGACCATACTAATTCTATGCTATGTAATGCGCTACTTAAAACCCTAGAATTTTTATCTAAAATATTTTTCAATAAACACATTTTTTGAAAAACCAGCCCCTGATACGATTACTCTATTATATTCTGTATATATCTCAATTGTAAGCATAAAATGCTTTATACATTATCTTATACGTCATTACTTTTTGTCAAGTAATGCACTCCACGATGATAAGATTTAGTCCAGAAGATAGCTGATCACCCTAAATTGTGTAAAACGTAGTGTTGTGGAAAATAAAATTAGACACGTGATCACAATAAAGTGATATTGCCAGAAAGTCGGCTCGGAAAGTGCGCTTCTTGAATCCAGATAAAATCCATGTATCGCTGTGGTGTTTGCAATATTGCAAGAAAATTTGTAACCATCAAGATTGTCTTGACTTACGATATTAATCATATATATTTCCCAATTCCAATGTATTATACAAATTAAATTATTAGCTTTAATGTTTTAATCAACATCGTGTTTGATGGTATCATGAACATTCGGACTTATTTAGGACAAATTTTCAAGCAACTTGTGATTGTAGATCTCTTCAATACATACCGAACACCACAGTTATCTGTGCACAAGCTACGGAATTATATTCTATTAGTAATTGCCCACTGTAATTGATCTTACCTTTAATAGGTGTTCTTTTTGTAGGTAGTCCATGATAATAGGGTACTTCTTTTTCTGTCCCTTCGCCATTTCGCTCATGCCATGGCATATCAACAATCTTGCGTTCCTATCATATAAAATAGAATATTAGTAAAAGGGGATTTTATATCAGGCGAAAGAAATTCTCTTTAGAGGCGCGGTACTTTTTTTTTTTTAATAAGTATTGACATATGGTACATAAAAATTACATTATGTACCAAGTACCTGCTTGTTGTGATCGTTACTATGTAATATATAATTCAGTTATAAATATATTTGAACTACACACACACACACACACACACACACATACATATATATATATATATAAAATCTTAATTATAAATCCATTTGTTTTTTTTTATTATGGAAAGCAATGTATACATATAATTTTTTCTACCTGTCTCTATGGCAACTAACAATTTGTATTATTTTGTACTAAAATCTCTAGATCTATTTTTTCTCTAATATTTAATAACTTCAGCATCTCCTTCTGTGCCTTATGACGATTGTATTGCTCGAAATTATTACTTACTAAACAAGCCTCTTTGTGTTCATTGCTATGTAGATGATTTAAATATTCCTTTGCTGTTTTAGGAAAGATATCGCAGACTCTACACCAATGCATTTCAGGGTCATAGTGAACGAAATTGTACATTGGCTTATCCTCCGATGATCTTCTCTCCCTAATATCTTTTTCTGTTTTAGATTCTTTATCTGAATCAGAAGGTGATGATCTGTTGGGCGAAGGGGACTTCCCTTTTGGAAAGTCTTCTTTTGGACTTCTCGAACGCTTACTCAATTCTAGCTTAAACTTGCTCTTCAGATCATCCACAGTAACTTTGTCACCAATAATACCAGTAAGCATATCAATGACATTGTGAATAGACTTCATTTTATTTTGTATTTCAATCTGCAAACGCATTTTAAATTCAAATAAAATTAAATTGAAATAAATGTTAATCATAAAAAAATATACTGATAAAATCATGTATTAATTACCTGCAATTTCTGATTTTCCTTTAAAATTCGATTATTTTCACGACCACCGTCCTTGCCTATCTCGTCACATTGTTGACGCAAAATTTCCAATTCACGTTGCAATGTGGCAGATTTCTTAACATACTCCTCTCGTTGTTTGGCCAATGTCGCCTTCTGCTGTTTTACCTCAGCTGCGATTGCTATCAGATGTTCAATTTGAAGAGATTAAAAATTGAGTTAAAAAAAATTATCATATTATTATTATATATCATGATATTATATTATTATTACATATTACCATATATATATTATCATATTATATTATTATATATATTATATTATTATTATATACATATTATTATATACAGTGTCACAAAATTTGTATTCGAAGTACAGAACATGATACTTTATGCTAAAATAAACAATTTTTTCCTTTAGTAAAATTGCGTCCGATAAATAATTTTTGCACTTATTTGTTAACTTCAATCTGCTCTTTTGCAAAAACTACTTATTGGATGCAATTTTGCTAAAGGAAAAAATTGTTTTTTGTGGTAAAACGAACAGTTTTTTCTCGTAGTAAAATTACATTCAATAAATAATTTTGGTGTTAACTTGTATAACTTCAACCTGCTCTCCTACAAAAACTGCTTGTCAAACGCAATTTTGCAAAAGGAAAGTTATTTGTTTTAACATGAAGTATCATGTCCTGTAATCCGAATACGCGAATTTTGGAATACCCTGTATATAAATGTAGAAACTATTGTTAAATAAATATTATTATAATATCAATTTGAATATATTGTAAACAAAAAGAGAGTTGTATACCTTCTTTTTTGACATCCTCAGGCCTTGTTAAAGATGTAACTAAGCCAGAAGAACTGCTGTCAATTGGCCTTGACGATTCTTGTTGTGGTGTCATCGCAGGAGGTGGCGGTGCTTGTTGATTGTTATATGACACCTGACTTCCTTGCCAGTTGGGTGGTGGATAATCCTAACAGAATTAATAAATCCAATCAATCTCTAGTCATTCAATAGCATTCTTATCGACCCTTACCTTTATCGGATGATAAGTCCTCAAATGAGGACTTTGCCTAATACATGGAAGTCTTGATGATGTAACGGTGTAGTCAATATTATGGGTTTCCAATATCAGTGCCAGTAAAATACATAACGCGGATATTATACTTACTGAGAGATTCACAATATTGCGATATAAAGAAGTATAATTGTGATGCTCCAAGAGAGCAGAAACAAATATGCTACCGAATATAAATTATAATCGGTAACATAGTGGTATTATTTCTGAAATACTTTGCAAAAGCGCGCAAGTTTCGACACCAGGGTCAATTTTTTTCTAAGTAAAGCTAAGAAGAGTGTATTAACTTTTTTATTTCAAATATAACTTACACTCCGATAACCAGCAGGTTGTTGATAACTGTAGTCGTAACCTGGACCATAATTATAACCGTAATTGTTATATCCTTGGCTGTATGCAGAAATTGGTGGTGGCGGCTGACTCGTGTTTGGTGGAGGAGCCTATACAAATGAAACATAAGGCAATACTGCAAAATATACAATAAAATGTAGTAATATAATTAATAAGACAATTTTGTATCTCGTTCATAAATCTACAATTAACATAAATCTCAAATTTACAGAGCTGTTTACCTGGTATTGATTATGTACCGCTGAAACATAACTCGTAGAATTGCTTGGATTAGGTACAGTATTTTGGGTTTGGGATGGAGGAGCTTGTTGCTTCCAGTCTTGCGTTCTAGATTCCTTTCGTCTTCTATCTCTGGAACTTGAACGAGATCTTCTGTCTCTGGATCGAGACCTGCGGTATCGGTTTCGTCTGGGAGATGGCGACCGATCATACTTTCGTCTTCTTCTAATATGCGAGGAATCATCTGAATCGGCGCTGGGGCTTCTAGGGCCCTTGCGCCTACATTCAGATTCCATTGCTTGCTTCAAATCTCCTGTATTATATAGATGTATTATATTTACATATCAACAAAAATTAAATGGCTCGGTATAGAGACAATCATTTGTACGAGATCAGTTTTACAATATATCATACTTAAGGCAAGTTTGACGCATTTGGATATTTATGTCATTGTTCGCCTTCGAAATCGTATGAAGGCAACAAAATATAAGTTTTATTTGTCTTCTCTTATATATTATCTCTTTGTTTCATTATTTATCGCGATAGGAACGGATGGGTCGCGGAACCTATGATAAGAAATGTTTTCATATCTCGCTTAAAGCGAATTTTATGAATCGCGAGCCTATTTCTCGACGCCACGAGGTGAAGCTTTACACAATAAAACTTCATCTCGTGGCAGACGTCAAATACGCAACAATTTGGAGCGTCGTACTGCAGCCATTGCTATCCCCTCAACGAGATGGGAACTACAAGGAGCTTGCATCGAGTCATAGACACATTGGTTACGCGACTCACCTCGGCTCAAAAAGATCCCTTGTTCGCTCGTTGAATCGTGCGGGCGGAATGATCAGTTAAAATTGATATGTATGTACGTCAACAATCACTAAAGTCGTCGATAACACACCGCATGCCGCAACCTCGCGGCCGAAAATCATGAAAATCCAACGAAGAGACGAATTTAAAGGTACTTTTACATGTGAAATCCGTGGTATAAGAATATAAAGGTGTCTTTTCATGCTGATTCTCAAAATAGTATTAAAACAGTCTGTTCGACTTGCTTACACTTTCTTACACTTTTTACACTTAAACACTGACGAGATACTATTGTATTTATTAAAGACCGACATCCTTAGGGTGAAATCACACGGTGCGGAAAATGACTGCGGAATAGAGAATGCGTCATAGAAGCAACCAATCATAGTCATTCTGCGTTATTCCGAATAGCGCTAATTGGTTCTTTCCTTTTCTGCACCGTGTGATTTCATCCTTACGGGAGTTCGCGTTTTTGTGAATATTGTATGATTTATTAGATTAGTAGATGGATTTAGAACTCAATAATACTCGATTTTTCTTTAAAATTATGATTTCAGTGTTATCATCAAAGTTTGATTATCGATAGAGATGATAACTGCAGAGAAAAACATTTTTCTGCAATATATAGGATATTATAACTTTCCAAGTCTTTCCAACTTTACAATAGTATGCATATTTATTTATGGAACATTTATGTAATAAAAAAATCATAAATTTAACAATGTAGTCAAATATTTATCTTAATATTAGCAAATTTATATCAATTGTCGATAATGCGTTTTTCAATTACCTTCAGGCTTTTGCGGCCCTTTTTATATCACCGAAAATTTGTCTAGGTCTTAGTATCTCGTTGGTGCTTAAAATGAGATAGATATATATTAGAGCTACGTTCCAAAATTTCTTTCTGAAAAAAATTTTAAAAGGAACAAGGAACAGAGAACAGAGAATAAGAATTTCAACCTATCAAAAATCATATATTGTGGAATACATGATTTCTGATAGGTTGAAATTCTTATTCTGGTCAGTGTTGAATAATTTCTCATAGACCTAGTTTTCACCGAGGGTTTAAACCAGATCAGAATATAAGAACCAACATATACTACTAGAATAAATTTCAAATTCTATTACTACAGTAAACAAATTTAAATTAAAAATTTAGTATTAGGAAGTATTAAAAATTTTTCTTTAGATCTCGTAGAAAAATATTTGTATGTGCATCTGTTTAATATGAAATATATCAATACTAAAATAATAATTTGAATATATACAAAACTTTTTTAATTTGCGAAAATAGTTTATAATTATAATAAAATATTTATTGAATTATTTGCATGAATCGAATTATAAACTAAATAATGACAAAAAAATTTATGTAGTTTTGTAATTCGTAACTAATTTATTACTTTATAAAGTAATTCGATAGGAATTTATCTAGGAAAACTCACCTTGTGTATGTAAATTATATTATACGTACTAGACATGTGTAATAATATTTATTTAATATTTCAATATTTTTTCTCTCTAAGATGTGTAACAAAACTATGAAAAAAAATTAACTGCTAATTTACTTACACATAAATAAATATTATATTTATTAAATCATTAGTTTATAGAACTAATGTATAGTTTCACAACTTAACTTTTGTATCACGAACTCAGTATTAATATAAAATTAGATCGCAAATGTCAAAATGTTTATTATTAAATATTTTTAAAAATATAACGTATTAAAGTCAAATATTTAATCTGAACGCGTACACAATTCTGAATGCATAGAAAATTATATAGATAAAAAAGTTAAAATAAATACACAATTGCGTTTTAAACAGAATGAAAATAAAATATAGGAACAAATATTCATAAAACAGAGGTTTACTAAATTAAGCGTGGTTCTATCATCTGTGAATAATCAAGTATAAGTGTTTCTCCATCAGGTTGACTTTTAGATTCTTCGTCTAAGAGAGAGAACTTTCCGAATGGCACTTCCTGAATTTCCTCTTTACCATCTGTAAATAAGAAATTTCTTTTCGAATATATAATTAAAAATGTACACAGTGATATTTACAAGTCAGTATTTATTTATATGGATACTAATATGAGTAATAACTAATACATTTTTGAAACTTAAAGTGAGATAGAATAAATGTTTGATATTTAAGAGCTGTAGCAGAAAGGCTGACTTATAATTTTAAGAAAGTGTCTTACGAGTTAAGTCTTATGTCTTTGATAACGCACAAGAACTGTCTTATGATTTATGTCTTAAAGAATAGCATCTTAAGATATTACTCAAAACGACCTTATAATAAGAAAAAAATGGACTATGAATACCAGCTAATGTTACTTACGGAGTATTTGAAGAGTATAATTTCCCTGTACGCAAGCTACTACTTCAGCCAAAACAGAATTAGACACCTGAGGCGTGTAATCTGTACCAATCTTTAAAGTCTGAAACTTAATACTGTTTAGAAAAAAAATACAGTTAATTTTAAAATATAATAGATATAGATATAGAGATACATACTTTGAAAGCAATAATATCATTAACTTGCGGTTTTCTAGTCATTATTGGAAGCTTTTCTAGATCAGTATACAAATTTTTGTAACTTTGTATTTCGTTCTTAGATTCTTTATTACATAAATTTTTTTCTGTACTATCTTCCATAATTTTGTTTAAATTTTTGCTTTTTATCTCATCATTTAATACATTTTCCGTTTTAACATCGTTTTTTAATTTTTTATTTACAAAGGTTATTGGCGTTGAGCTTTGTCCTAATGCTAAAAGTGTAGAAAGATCTTTAGAAGACGATGTTTCATTTAAGTAAGAATGATTTCTAGATGCTTCTTGTACTGCTATTTGTCTTGCAATATTGTGTTCATCATTTTCTATATCATCAAATCGTATATGTTTTCCCGATGGAATAATATAGGAATGTATTATTTTTGGTTTCTTTAACTTTAACTCTTTTGATATGTTTTCTTCAATTCTATCAAAAGGCGATACAATGAACTGAGATTGATTTTTTGATTTTCGTTTTCGCACTCTTTTCCTTTTTGTAATGGATACAATCGAATCTATCATGTTACAATTCTTTGTTAAATTATCTGTAGTAGTTTTAGAATCTGTATCCTCTTCACTACAATTGACTACTGTATCACTGATTATACTATAGAATGGCATATCTTTTGTGGTATTATCTGAAATGAAAACGATTAATTGTTATAAAAGAAAAATTTCATTTTTCTTCATTTATTTTTACATATACAGCATAAATAAAACAAATTACAAACTTATTGAAGCTGGTTGTGTATTATTCAAGGTATCGTTAAATGTATTTTGTGCAACTATTTCCTGTTTTCCTGTTTTAATATTTGTTGCTGTATGCAGGGCCTGCTTATCAAGTATAGAAACATGGTTAGTTTCTACAACAGCCAGAGCTTCGTTACTTATTCCAGATCCAGGAACTACTCTATAATTTATCAAAGTATTAATAAAACTACATATAATTAATTAAACGCTGTTATGCATCGTCTAAAATATGCAGAGTCAAGCGAGGAGCACAGACTCTTGCATAATGCATAACACATGAGACATAAGAAATCCAATCAGAGTTATTTATTTCATATAAGGAAGGAAACGAAGGACTTTGATTGGTACATTTTCTTATGTATTATGCGCTATGCAAGAGTCTATGCTTTCCACTTCAAGCGGAGACTATTGTATTTTATTTTATGTTATGTCTATAGTCCATGTATCATATTTTATGTTTATTACTCTGTTAATATGTAGTCTTTCTCATAAAGCTTCGCAATAAACTAAATTAAACTAATTAAACTAAACTAATCATGATTTTCTTTTCTTCTATCTCTTTTTCTGATTCGTATTTCAGCTACTTGACATTTAAATGGCCTTGAAAGAGAGTATGAAAAAAGGAAGAATTGAGATAGAAGTTTAAATGGCGTTACTGAGCGACTTACTTATTTCGCGCATGCGCACTCCATTTTGGCCAACATAAAATCAAGAGAGTTGCGCTACTGTATATACCGTGGTGTAATCGTAGCCTATGACAGATTTCATAACCTCAATAGTCATCAATTTTAACGCTTAATATCTCGGTTCGCGGAACCAACCTAACTTTTTTTCTCACAGATTCTTTTGTTTCGTGCAAAAACGCATCGAATGAGCCTAATTTTATCAAAATCAGAGGTGAAGATCGTATTCTAAATAAATATCAAAACGTTAATAAAACACAATTTAAAATACAATTTAAGATACTAACAGAATTGTCTCATTCTCTTTAAGTATTCTCACATCCTCTATTGGCGGCAGATATTCGGTGTCATTCAGCAACAAATGGAATGGTTCCGCAATATTGAACAGTTTACTAATATGTTGCTTCAAATGATTAACCTGCTGAATTTTCATTCCATCGACGAAGATCCAGCAAGACCGACGTGCATCATAGAAAAACTTAGAAAGATCAACTTTCAACCGAAAATGTGGACGCTTTGTTATGTTGTCTTCCACAGTTATCATTGCAAAACGTTGATCAACTTTTTCGATTAGTCCAGTACTTCGAAAAATCTCGAACTCGTAATGAATTGTTTTCTTTTTTCTGGATTGTAAGCTAGCTCACGCTTTAAAATCAACAGCACCTCCGAGTGAGAGGAAAGTGAATGAATCTGAAACAACCAGGCGGGTGCGCCACCTGGAGAGAAGCGGGAGAGTTAAAGCCCCTCCCAAATTCGTGATGAAAAAAAGTCAGGGACTCCGCATTGTTAAGTATTTGTTAAGTATTTTCAATCTAATGTATGTTTTAAATGAATTAACATCGGAATTGTATATTCAAAAAAAGAAGTGATTTTGTTGTTAAATATTAATTCTATAAATATGATATGATACAATGTTTAATTGAGCAATCAAGAATGAAAAACAGATACAGAAAACTCCGAGACTAGGAACAATATTGTTTTTAAATCTGATATCAAACTATGTAATAATAAACTTAAACAATAATACGAAAAAAGGTCTTCTACCAATATTCTAATAGTAATTACTCTAATTATATCTCCTATCTCTATACGCGTATCTCTAAGCTCATCATAGTCCAACGAAAAAAAGGAAGATCAACGAAAGACGAATTCCGATTTCACCTCTCATTTATTCACGCACGCGTATACCGAGATTAACTCGATCGCAATTACTGCTTTTACACGCACAATTAATATATATAGGATATATATATATAGGATTACAGTCAACCTGATATCTTTAAATATTTCTTACTTGTGGACGTTGCCGCGGTAACGAACGTAGCATCACAATGGCAGCGATCGAAATATTTTCAAGTTCTGTCACTTACAAGTACAAGAGTAGGATATATTCTTTCGCCTCGATCGTTGTCTTTTTATTCATTGTTTTATCCTTGATCACGCCACTTTTTATAATCTACAATACAGGAGGTAAAAATTAATCCAATTTTTATATCATTGACTTTAGATACACTCGGTGATTTAGGACAGTTTATTATTTAATTTTTTTTAATTTCAGGTATTTGGATGAAAAATCGGATGCATGCAGAAATGCCTGATGTGCACTTTATATATAAGTATCTATTACTTGCGGAAATAGATTCCTTTGAGGAACCTATTGTGTGTTCCACTTTTACGACATATAAGGAGAATGATATTAAAGATCATTGTACAATAATCAAGGTTGTTGTTTATTTGAATATGTTAAGAAATACAAAATTTGACTTTTCACCAATTATTTATGTCAATATTTTATTCGATTATTGATCATGTTTTATATTTAATATTAAACGCAAGTTCTTTGATTTCAATTTTTTTCTTAAATTTTCGTTCTGTTTCTAATAACAAAAATTGTGTATGCAAAGTTAATACAATTCTTATTTATTATTAGTGTTAGTTATTTATATTTATTATTTCTATACTTTTTTATTTAGGTACGGGAGAACGATCTGAACAATGATGGACAGAAAGATTCATTAAGATTTGAAGCTCATTTTTATACAGACAAGCCAGTGAAATCTCTACGACTTTTACTCTTCTTCAATTTTCAATTAAAGGTTGATTTGTGTGGTTCATAAATTTGCTCCTCAAAGTTTTAATGGATTTTCTTTATTTACAGCATCTTATTCAAGCGACTATAGAATCTATAGGCGTGTTTAATCAAATATTAAATCACGAGGTTCAAGAGATAAGATTCTTCGGTGATCTGGAGTTACGGCAAAAGGGACTTTTGCGTAGCGAAGGTCTTTACGAAACATACAACCACAGCATAGAACTATCTGATTATTCTCTATCTGAACTGCTATTGCATAGTTTTAACCGAAAGTGTATGTATTGCTCGTATTTTTGAAAAAATTTTGTCAACAACCCGGGAAAAAATGTTATATGTATGGACGTATATATTATATAATTATATATAAAAATCAATTTTTTATATAATTACATATAATTTTATTTAATTTTATTTAATTTTATATAATTGTATTTGATTATATATATAATTATATTTGAAACATATATATTTTTTTTCCGGGAATTTATCATAAACACGTGGAATTATTAACAGTATATTTATTTTATAGTCTCTGCCAGAATTACGAACAAGCGAGTAACGTGGAGAACAGGTTTTTCTAACGATGAAGCGGTAGTCATTATCGGCGAATTGTTTTATGTGGAAAATTTTATTTACTATCAGCCGAGTGTGTGGGAAGAATTGAAATGGGCGTGGATTCAATATCTGTCGTGTCTACTTGTGTTCGCATATGTGGCTAAACATATCCTGGTGTTTCTCTTCACCAATAGATACCTGAACACGTATATTATAAGGCCGTGGGTGAATACATAAAAATAAACAGAAAACTTATTTTGTATGTACAAACATCCATAAATTTTCCTTTTATTTCTCACGGTAAAACGTTCCATTCTCATTAATTGCCTTCAATTTTAATAATATATTTGTCAACGAATTTGCGGGTATTTTTTTGGTAAACATTTGGAATACAGTTATTACTTATTGAAAAAAATTAAATCTTGAAGTTTTCTAATGGAAATAATGTTAGAAAATATTCATAGATATTTATCTATATCTTTAATCTGATAAAATTTCTCTATATTGGTCATGTAATTTTTTCTCTAGAGTGGAAATGTGAAAATTTTTATTTATGTACATACACATATATATACAAATTATACTAAAAAATAAAAATTTTCACTTTGTTTCTGTTCTAAGTAAAAAGTTATTGGTGACTTCAACTTATCGATGGAAAAAAACAACTATTGTTTGCCACTTGCACGCGTAGTTTGCGCTATCAGTCGCGCTATCGTCTTATCGGTCATGTAAATTGGATCGATAAAGGAAGCCAACTATGCCATTCACGACGGTAGCGCCGATATCGTCGTTGACGTCGGCGTCTATCCCTTCAGTCGTTTTCGTGGCTGACGTCGATTGGTGGTTTAACGAGGGTGGAGACTGCTCCTGTTCAGTGGTCGCATCTTCACCGTTCTTGAGTGTATTTATGTAGTACACAATAATCGCATGTTGACAATCTGTCAATCGTATGCGATGTAGGACCGAATAGAATGGGTAAGCCCGATATTGGATTACAAGTTAGTAAATTGGATAGTATTCAATTTGTTCTGCATGGACAAAAATTTCATAGAAAGGTCTCTGCTCCACACCCTTTGTACGACTTAAAAATTCTGTGTCATTGTTGAATTTTCTAATAAAAATAGATAATTTTATAACTTAAGCAAGATTGATTTAACAGGAATTTATAGATAGGAATTTTTTTCGATCAATTGTCGAAAAATCAGAGTGTAAAATTCTACAAACATTTGAAAAATCATTTTAGAAACATTTAAAAAAGTTTTCTATTTCGAAAAATTAAAAATTCAAATAGGAACTTACCGACATTCATAAGGTATCTTTAAATTCTTTCTAAAAATATGTTATTATGTATATTATATATGATCCGAATGTATGATAATGTTTTAATTAAAATGAATTCCAGTGTTGATATAATTAATACGTTGTTAGTATAATTAATATTATTATAACGAATTGAAGGAATCACTTTTTATGATATGAATTTATGTACCTCACTAAGAAACTTTTCTAAAAATCTAAAACATATTCTTTCATTTGTATTGATTTTCTATTATAATGCAAACAATTTATACTTTATTGATATAATTTTTTCTATAATGCCTTTAATTTTTTTCTTTTGTATACAAATTGTTTGATTCTTTTTCTTTAAAGTAGTCTAAACATATTAGGTGTTGGAATTAATTCGTAGCGTTTTACAAGTGATGGGAAGTACTTTCATTAATGTATTTTTTAATGCTCATGTGAAATAAATAACATTCTTTCATTAAAAACGCTACGAATTAATTCCAACACCTAATATAAAAAACTAGACCATTATAATTTCATGCATGATACAGTTTTGGAAATGTGTCACAAATAAAAATGTTTTAAATATAGAGTAGCGAGACTTCATAAAAAAGCGACACAATACTTTCATCATGTCTACGAAATCCAAGGAAAAAGTAGTAGCTGCCATCCGAAAGCTCTTTCGATCTTCCGATAAGATAGCTGAACCGGAGGGAGCCAGTAGCTCAACCAATTCTCCATCAAGGAGACTCCTAAATCGCCACCACCGTCCAGATGCTGTGACTCCAATGGATGGACCGATATTGGAAAATCCAGATTCCACTCATGCTGATCGCAGTTGTTTCTTCAAGGCAAAAAAGTCTGTAAAGGTGTGTGAAATTCTCAATTGATCAATTAGAAAAGATCACAAAAGGGAGATCTAATCACTGTTTTTCAATAAATAAGCATGATAGAATAGCTTCTGTATCCATAATTCTGTAATCAGATTTTGGATATCCTGAGATAGCCTGAGAATTTCAAACCAGGCTTTACTCATACAGGATAACAACGAATGCAAAGCCGTCTACGACAAGGACATCGGTCTGCGTCGCCTAATGAAAGAGTTTAACAGGATCCAAAGAACACAACGCTGCGACTCTGCCTTCACCGTGGAGCTCGTCAATGATAATGTTTTTGAGTGGTTTGTTCGATTGCATAAAATTGATCCAGACAGCAAGCTAGCAGCCGATATGCGCGAGTTAAAGATACCTCACATATTGCTGCATGTAATTTTTCCGAAGGAGTTTCCATTTGCGCCACCTTTTATGAGGGTAATCTCACCGAGAATCGATCAGGGTTTTGTAATGCATGGCGGTGCTATCTGTATGGAACTCCTTACGCCGAGAGGATGGTGCTGCGCGTATAGCGTCGAGTCGATGATCATGCAGTTTGCAGCTAGTGTTGTGAAGGGGCAGGTAAGCATTGTTTTGAATCTGCATCAAATAATTAATGATTTCAGATATTTGTATCATGAAAATGTATCATCACGATAATGTACGTAATTGTGATACATGTAATATATAATACTATATAGTATTATATATCATATTATCTTAATATTAGGTGTTGGAATTAATTCGTAGCGTTTTTTAATGAAAGAATGTTATTTATTTCACATGAGCATTAAAAAATACATTAATGAAAGTACTTCCCATCACTTGTAAAACGCTACGAATTAATTTCAACACCTAATACAATATCGTACAATACATCACAATTATACAATATTATATACACATGGAAAACGTTAGTATTTAAAATAAGACTATACAAGCATAAATACTAACGTTTTCATGCTTGTATAGTCTTATTTTCAATTTTAAGAAATTTAATTTTATTTTCATCTTAAATCGTTTATTATTATAAAGAAAACAAAGATTAAATTTAAAAAAAAATTGGTCACTCATGTATTCATATGTACTGGTTTCCTTATAGATTTATGTGAAGCTTTTATTTCAACAGGCACAAGTGGCAAGGGTGCCAAAGCCGAACAAGGAGTACAATCGGCAATTGGCCGAGGAAACATTCAAAAATCTGGTGAGAACACACGAGAAATACGGTTGGGTGACACCACCGCTCGCTGAAGGTTGACCACAGAATATGTTATCATAAAAAATCGAAAGAGATCTGTATTTTTTTTTGCTTGAGAAGAGGTGCACGAATCGACGTGATTTTTTCCGATTTTCCTGGAGACGTCGCAATGATTTTTTTGTTGCATTAGGAAAATCAAAGTGTAATTTTATTGCCTAAACAGCAAGAAGAATGCACAAGCAAATGTTACCAGAAAAAGCATAGAGTTTAAACAGCACGCGTGGAAGTTTTTTTAGTCATTTTTCAATTTTTGTAATAAAAATACGTAAGACTCTAAAGAGAAAGAAAGTTTCAAGATCTTTAAACAAAATTTCCATTTTTTATTTAATTACTTGTTCCTTTTCCAGTGAAGAAGAAATGAATATCGGATACAAAAGTACTAATTTCGATATTTATATAAAAAAGACATGATTTTTTAAAATCTATTTCACATCAAAGAGATATTTTTTAAAGATCTTGAAATTTTCTTACAAATTTATATTTATATCATTATGCCAAATTAAAATTATTAAGATAAATATGGAATTGTTACAATGTTATTCTTATTCACGTTTTTCGAATTGATAAAGTTTGCAAAATTTACCCGTTGAACATTGGAAGCTCATAACAGAGTACTCTGTTTCATTAACTTTGATAAAGAAATGAAGAAAAGAAATTGCTCAATAATGTATGCAATTGTTATTGTTAAATAATTGAAGAATCGATGGAATGTGTACATATGAACAACGAAAATAATAGGTCTGTTTTCTGTGGCTGAATTAGTATACACTTTTGGAACTTAAAGTGAGATAGATGTATGTTTGATATTTATCGAAAGCGAGAAAGAGAGTTCTAGTGCAGTCTAGTACAGAAAACAGACTAAATATTAAATATTATGACTTGTTTTTTCGCTTTTAATTTACGTCAATATTTTTGAAGGGAAAAAATATTTGCGTCCAAATATTCCCGCAGAAACGAAAGTCTTGATTATGAGCTTCTTCGAGTTTCTTTTTTCAAGACCCAGCAATATTCTATCTATTGTGTATAAACAGTTTTTTATGCATTTTTTAATCGACTATTCACAGAAGTGTTTGTACATACAGTCATTATGTTGGACTTGTACGTGCCAAATAAATATAAAAAATTCGAAATATGTCTCTTTGCAAAACTTAGATTAACATTTAATCATAAAGATTCGCGCAACTGTAAACGTTCATCATGAATGTTCATCATGAATGTTCATCATGAATGAACGAATCATAAAATGTATTTAGATTAATAAGAGACCCAATTAATTACTCAAATGATTGACTTTAATATGGCGCCAAGAAGTAATATCTGTACAAGATTTTCAAAAGTAAAGCTTTTAAAAAATAAAGTGAGGGATAAAAATTAAATATAAGTAAAATATTTACAAATACATGAGAAACTGTTGTAATTTGACGCATATTAATAATACTTTTGGCCTATTTGCCGTAGTAACAGTAGTTTGACGGCAGGCATATGTATATTGTGTCTTTTTTTTACCATACAAGTGTACAACACATTTTGTGTTTAGAAAGGACTCTGCACTAATTGTATGAAAAATTGGATCCCGGTAAAATGAGTTAGTTTTCACATATGTTGTATTATATATTTATAATGTAATGAAAAAAAAGTATTATATACACACTCAAATAATGGATAGTTCTTGAACTATAGTATATCAAAGGTGTAAAACTAATAGATAACTAATAGATAACTAATGTCTTAACAAAATCGTAAATCTTGTAATTATACGATGTTGATAACTGGCTATGTATTTGTCAATGATTCGAATATACTGACATTGTAACTATACGCAGGCAATTACTCTTGAAAAAGAATGGCTCAATTTTCAATCTTTAAGATTGAGATTTTACTTTTCAATAATACTTTTCTATTCTCTAAAAATTTTAGTAAACATATATTACTAGTAGTTTAACAGCAAGATAACAGCATCCAAGTTATCAGCAAAACGCCAAGCTCTCATGATCCTATAATAGATTATTATTGAAAACATGACGGCAATAACACGAATTTTGATGATAACGATTTTAAAGTCGACAACTTGTTGACAAGTTGCTACTAAAAAAAAAGTTGTCACATCATGAAGGCATCAATTGGCTAATAAATGTAAACTCAGTTGCTGCAATTTGGAATCAACTACTTTTTTTTAGAGTGAGTAATATATAAGTAATAATTAAAACACGTTGTTATCTGGATGTTCACAGAGCACCTTTAATACTCTATCACTCGAGAATTATCTGTTACTTAGACCATGTATACATGACATTTTTTGTTCACCATTTTAAGTTACAATATATGTAAAAATTAACTCACTTCATCGGGACCTAATTTTTTAATAATTAATGCAGGGTCCTTTAGAAATGACGAATAAAATGTACAGCACGAGAGTGCTAATCTTTCCTATCTCCGCTAACAGTTTATAAACTAATTGCAAGTTATACTTAAAAGCGATTTACAACGCCGTTTTATCAAATCTGTTGGAATAAAGTTGCTATTCAAAGATTTGTTATTTTTTTTCTATAAATGCCTTTAACACTAGAAAGACCGAGGCAACCAATAATTTGACTCCTGGCGAAATGCAAATTGCTATAACTTTTTTCAACTTTACTTTCACATGATATCCTTTTGTAATTTTTATCATTTTTCATGTTCTGTTTCTTAATTTTTATTTAAAAAATTTTCAATTATACATATAAGATAGTTGAATTTTTATTTGTCTATCTAGAAAAACCATTGCAGCCAATTTGGCTCTCTGCTTATATCTGGTCGTATGTTTTACGATTTTATTTATAAGTTTACGAATTTAAATGCTCAATAAATTATAGTTATATCATTGTTAAAACGTTAAATATAATAATTAATTTATACATTTAATTTGATTTATTTACGAAAAAAATGTGGAACAAAATTGACTTCTACTGAAAAAGATTTTATTGGGTTCTTCTAGGGAAGTCATCAAATCCAGTCCTTCTAGTATTAAAATGTATATACATACATATCTATTCTTATTCACATACAATTTACTATTAGTATGATTATGCCATTTTGCCCATTTTATACAAATAGTCTATTCTGTTTTACAGAATATATAATTTGTTTGCTCGCGTATATAAGGCACATATATTTAGTCATTCTTGTAATTTATTCTACAATGATTCCTTATCAATATTTGAGCAGTTATCTCATTAGAATACAAATATTATTTAGGCAATGATTTTCGACGCAGTCTATATTCGAAAACATGAATATCATTTGAGAGACCATAAGATTCTTTAGGTGGATATTTAATTTTTTTAAAAACATTTTCATTCATAATTTTATTTAAACCTTTTCATTCATGATATTTAATTTTGAATAAACTGTGAATGTATTAATGCTCAATTAACATTGTACAGACAATTAATTCATTTAAAATAGAAAATCTGCATATTCCTTAGATTTGGATGATTGAAAGTGAGAAAAGCTTTACCTTGTCAGGCCTTTTTTCCACTGAGAAAGGAAATATGAACGAACTAATTGATCAATGGTTATCAAAAAATTATGTAACGTATATTATATGTATGTATGTATAATACATACAATTAATCAAAACAGAATTCTTTATATATTTCTTATAAATTTTCAATTGGGACTATATATATTTAATGTATACAAACTTATATTTTTCCTTTTTAATTCATCAGGAATTGAAATCAATATATAATTGAAATCATTTTAGTATATTTTACTGAATTAAAATTTGAATGATTAGAATATATTAGAATATATTAGAATATATTAGATATGTGATAGTTAGTTCTCCTAAAAGCGAATAAATGCTATAATTGATGTAAAATCCTTAAAAAATTGAATTTATCAAAATTATATAAATTCTATTGATGTTATTTAATAATTTTGCTAAATTCTAGTTATATTGTGCCTTCATAAAAAATACAGCTCTATTATTTTATATTTATGAGTATGTATAAAATCCAACATAGCCAATGAAAATGTAATACATGTGCATGTACGGATTACATAATCAAAAAATATTTATCTAATAT
>NW_011627094.1:493134-507120 GCF_000204515.1 Acromyrmex echinatior | reverse complement strand
ACGATAGTATCGTGTTGGTCATTCACGCATTATCGTTAATACTTATGCAATCATGCAATTGTTTGATAGAGGACGATAACATCGTATCTATTCAGAACTATATATTCTATCTATCTACGAAAAGTACGACGCGTGCGAAATGCACTCTTAAATTCGAATGTCTCAGTTCGGAGTTTGTCGTAAAGATTACTGCGAGTTTTGAGCACTCACGCTGTCCTATCTTCTTGCACGCACATGAATAGTTTTGCGCATGCTACGTTGAAATTATCTGCACAAAAAATGTAATAATGACATATAATCATATTGTATATAGCATATTATATAAATAATACATAAAATATATAATATTATATATTTACTTTATAAATGTAAGCAACATCTTGCAGTTTCATTTTAAACAAGCTTCTAAAACTTATCTATACTTACAGGATACATTGACGAGCCAAGCGGGCTTCTTTTTCCAATCGATGAATATACAGTACACGGGAATGCCAGATAGAATTATGATTATGCCTATACCTACTTCCCATGGCGAGACATAACACGGAAAAGTGACCAAAAATGCGCAGATTATGAAGAAAATGATTGGCAAAATGATAGAAACCTAGAGGATAAAATATACGAATGAAATTTGCGAATAAAAAAAAAAGGAAGATGCATAGATATGATATTTTCTAAAAATTAAATGTAATATTAGGTGTTGGAATTAATTCGTAGCGTTTTACAAGTGATGGGAAGTACTTTCATTAATGTATTTTTTAATGCTCATGTGAAATAAATAACATTCTTTCATTAAAAAACGCTACGAATTAATTCCAACACCTAATAAAATTGCGCGTACCTTTATCGGACGATGGAGATCGGGCTTTTTGTAACGTAACCACAATAAACCAGACACGGACAGTGTGGTAAATAGAGCCTCAACGAAGCTGACATAATTTATTAGTACGTAGACATCCTCTATGATGAGGAGTATCAGGGTGATAATGCACTAGAAACGGAAATTATAGTTTAACGCTCGGAATTGGAGTCCGACTACAAGAATAGAAAAATTGCTCCGCGTGCGTATCAGCGCTTTTAGAACTGATTGCGAATCGTAATAATTAAAACGCTTTAAAACATTTGGTTTTAGATTTATATCAAAAACTAAAATTGGCATTTCGTTCAAAGAAAAAACAAATTTTTTTTTAAATAACTGAAATTTTAAGATGTAGAATTTACGGAAATCTAGATTATCTGAATCTCTTGTATTTCGAAAGCTATCGTTAAAAAATTAAAAAGATAATTTTGGTATCTCAGAACTAATTACAATCTGTATTAAACATCGTGCGATTAATTATATCGAAGTATATCTTATACTTTATAATAAACATGTTTGCATTATTCGTTTGCATCAGCGTGGCATGACTTTAAGCGCAGTTAACGCAATTGATTCTTTTAATTCGTTCGTAGAAAGGGATAAAGATCGCGAGCAAACTTTCGCCATTAATCATCAAAGAGACGCGGGGCCAAGGAGCGACGTGAAAGGATCAATTTATCGTTCTCAATTAACAAACCGCAAATCAAAATGTTGAACTGTATAATAGCATGCCGCTGTGTATGTCTACCGGCCTGCTCTGATCCGGCTGGCTTCGTTTATTTCATTAAGACGCCGGCTTTAATGTAATTTCACGAGATCCGATTTATGCACGTCAATTAATTCTATTCTCGACAATTGGACGGGCCGAATTATCGCACACAAAGTGCAGATTACTTTTGTTGGGTATAATAAAGCTGAAAATGTATCGATTATCTTCTTTGAGTATGTATTTATGTTAGATGTGGTATTTTCTCTCAAGTAAAATATCGATCTAAATATGCAATATATATACGCGCATGAAAACGTATCATATTTTTTCTTTTAATATTTTTATTAAAGAGTCTAAAATATTTCCGAAAGATAAATACTGCAGCCAAAAATTTCTATAAAGTATAATTAACAATTAATAGCACAATTTTTCTAATATAGTCAAAATATTTGGATTTGGTATCATCGTATAAATGAATAAATGTGATATTAATTGGAATTAAAACAAACAAATTTCATGATAAATGCAATATCGTTGTAACTTAAGCCTGATGTCAATTACTAAAGTGTTCATGATGTTATAGCTACATGAATCACTGTCACATCCCATTATCGCCAAATAAATGCCACTACAAACATACACGCTATTTTATATGACGATAACGTATTTATTAATAAAATTCTAATACGATAACGTATTTACTAATACAATTCTTTACAAATTATTCAGTCATCGTTAATAATTAAAATAATACAACAAATAAATATGTTCACTATTAAGATGTCATTTTTCAAAATAAGCGATCAATTGTCAAATTGCAATAAGTGTTCGCGATATTTATTTATTTTATTCGAATTTTATTCGCAAAAATTAAAATATAAAGATATTATGTGAAACATCTAAAAAAAGCTTTAAAAAAAATTAATTAGTTCATAATTAATTCTATATAATAAATTCTTTTTATTCACTATTTTCTCTTTACGTTTCATGAGGGTGTGATACTTACGAGAAAGATGAGGGATGGCATCGGCGTCAAGTTGCGAACATTAATTAAAGCAATGGCAGTGGGGAGGTGTCCGTTTCGGGCACCGACAAAGAACAACCTGGACGACGCAAAAATCGCGCCGTTCAATGCTCCGAAAGTCGAACATGCCACGAAAAACGGCATTATCCATGACATAACGCCTAATAGTTTATCGCCGAAGGTCTAGAAAGGAAATTCTGTTTTAATACTTAGCAAAAGTGGAACAGATTTTGATCACAGCAGAAAGCAATTGCGATTTTTCATAATTTTTTTCTGTATTGAATGGATTAAATAAATCTGTATTTCACTTCTTGCGATATCGTATAATCTATTTTTTTTTTACCGAATATCTTGTTTTGATGAAACGCAGTAACGCATGTGCAAGAGACCACCATGTACAAAAAGAATGATTGTGCTGAAAAATCTAAAAATTTTGCTAATCAAAATAATTATGTTGGAAACTAAAAAATAATAAACAATGCTGCAAAAAATTTTGATATTTTAATAATCAGTTTCAATTTTCAATAAAATTATTAGTAGATCAACAAAATTATTTTGCAGTTCTTATTCAAGAAGGATAAATTATAGTCAAATTCGAATATCGAATATATATAATAAACATTTAAAGTTTTAACATTCTGATAAATTGATATGAAATGTAAATTTAATTTAAAAAACTTAACATCAGTTAATGCCGAAACATGTCATATAATATAATGTAACGTTAAGTTTTTTAAATTAAATTTATACTTCATATCAATTTATAAGAATGTTAAAACTTTAAACATTTATTACATATATCGATATTCGAATTTTATTCTATTATAATTTGCCCTTCTATATTCTTGATATTTTTGTTATTTAAAAGAGTCTTTTAATTTAATTGTTTAAATCAGTTCTTATTTAACAAAATTTTAGATCTTTCAGCAAAATCATTCTTTTAGCATATTCTGAATGCTCATTTCTCTTTCTTTACTGCTCAATATATAAAATATTGCTATAATCAATTTAATAGCAAATTATTGTGTGAACTAAAGTTCGTCAATTTCTTTTCTTTCCTAAAAATTATTTTTTAAAATTTATATATATAATATTATCTTTATACATATTAAAGAGAGAATCAAAGAATTGCTTTCTTGGTAATAAAATATTCGTGCGAGTGCAATTACGTAGAAGCGAATCAATCATGGATTAATATTTTATGTATTTATAATTGTTATCAACATTATTAACGTATAAAAGCGTACTTACAACAGCGACAGCATTCGACGCGAGTATTTCATCCTGCGTGAGTACGACAAAGTAGGCAATGTTCGCGAAAACATAAATCACTGTCACCAACGGCAGTGATATACAAATCGCCTTTGGAAGATTCCTGTGAAATGAAAAAAACAACGATCACATTATGAAAGTTTCTAATCTCTGTTAAAATTTTACGTACGTTATTGTCGTAAATATATAAATGTGCTTCAATAATATAATAATATATATTAATATTTTATTCGTATCTATTTCTAATAATATATAAGACAAAATTTTAAGAATTGATAATTAAATATTAATTTTATATAAATTAATAGCGTATTATTTTCTATCAAAAATAAATAAATAATATAATTTGACCTGTACACTGAAATATTAAATTTTAATAAATCATTTGTTTGAATAGTGCCCAGTAAATATTTACTAAATACAAAGATATTTATTTGGTACAAGAATCACTAATTTGATTTAACTATCATTTTCTTTATTAAGTAAATATTTATTTACTGTAAGTAAATGTTTAGTTTAGACACTATTTAAACAAATATTTATTAACATTTAGAATATTTTTTCTCAGTGTATTACGCTGCTTTTTTTATTATAAATTAAAAGAATTGCAATAAAGATACAAAAAGGTCATGGAAAGTTTAATCCCAATTGCATTTATGACAATTACTTGTAGGGATCTTTTAGCTCCTCCGTCACGAAGTTGAGATAATTCCAGCCTGAATAAGAGAACAGTCCGGAATATACTGCCAGAGCGATGTAACCGGGTTGAGTATTAGTGCCAGACATCGGATGTTGGAAGTTTTCCGTGTGGCCCATGCAGAGCCACCAAACACCGGCTACCATGATGATTACCAGAGCGAAGATTTTGGTACCAGTGAAGATGTCCTGCACTCTGGTCGCCCATTTAACATTATAGCAGTTAATGACGGTTAACAGACCTACAAACAGAATAGTGAAATTGCCATATGCTCGTCGTACACATATCGCGGATATTAAAACAATCCGATGAGAGTATGAATAATTTTCGGGCTATATTGGATTATATCTCATGTTACATCTTATTGCACACGTACGTTAAGATATTTCTGATGAATTCGATATTTATGATATATATATATATATATTTACACATATATCATGCAATATTTATAATAACGATGTGAAAAACGTCTGAAAAAGATATCAAACAGCTAACAAAAAGTAGAAGAAAAAGTTGACAGAAATTTAGCACATAATCAATTGTATTGAAAAATCTACAATTAATTGAAAAGTTTTACAATTTATTTTCATAAGGAGTGTTCAAATCTAAATTATAATTCAATAATTATACAAAAAATAAAAGGAACATAGCAATGCGAGTTATACTATCTTTTAATGTATGGGTTTTCAATACCGCCATCGTTCCAGCAATTTTATATTCTTCGAAAAGATTTTTTTTTCGTGGAATATGAAAGCTGTCGGAACGATATTAATGTATTGAAAACCTCAAAAAACTATATTGAGATAATACAACTTACATTGTTGTAGGTTTTTTATTATTTGTATAATTATTGAATTATAATTTAAATTTGAACATTTATCGTATTTTATTAGATCATACTATATATTTCCTTTTTTTTTCTATAAATTATCAAAATAAAATGAAAAAAATTTATTCATTTTACATGTGATCACAGCAGCGAGTAATCGAATCGCTGCATACGGCGGCTCGCATCCAGGCCATACAGGTTGCAGTATGTATTGTGCGAACGTGAGGGCCGTGATTGCGTTCCCTGTTGGCACCAAGACGAACAAGGCGACCCAAAGGTAGAGGAACGCTGGCAAAGGTCCGAAAGCATCGCTAATGTATGCATAATCGCCGCCTGATTTGGGGATCATCGTACCTGTATAAAATTGAAAAGATGTCATTTTATTATTAATTTAGTAAACTACTTCTCTTAATAAGAAGAAAATCATGGAGAATCTGATAGAACAATTTCGAGCGACCAATTGGACCAATTATACATAGGTATATTATATATATTTTAGGCTCGTGTTAGTTGCATCAACGTTACTTTAACTTTAAGCAAGACTCTCTCTGTCTCGTTTTAAAGCGAAAGAGAGACAGAGATAGAGAGAGTTTTAAACATTGCTTAAAATCAAAATAATGTTGGTGCAATTAGGCCTTTAAAAATCCTAAAGTCATTTGTGTCAGGATGTAGGCGACGTAAAAGATGGCTTATGCAATAAACATATTTTTTTTTAGAGCCGAACTTCATGCAGAATTTGTCTTTTTTTTTGTTTCTCTTCAATGAAAAGAAAAAGAGGAAAGATAAATCGCAAGAAGTTCAAGAGTATGAAGTTTATGCTCTTATTTTTTGAGAAAATTATAATTTTTTAAATTATTTCAAATTGCTTTAACTTTATACCACATTGTCTCAAAATTACATTGCTTTATTCCAAACGGTTCTCTAATAAGATAAAAAAAAATCTTTTTTATCTTTTTTAAAAAAATCATCTTCAACTTATTGCATCGGTTCAAAATGCAACAATAAAAAATAGATCTATAGTTTCTAACAAAGTTAGGATCACTTGTCTTGGATGCGTTGTGCGTAACTACAGGCACAAGCGTCCAGTGTTTGGGGGGACATTTTTGGGGAGACTATTGCGGCATTATTCTCGCTGTTTGAAATACATTTTTGAATCGATTCATTATTTGATTGCTGACCGAAATCATCATTATTATTCACTTGACAAGTGCTAAAGAAAAGGAGAAGGAGATGATAAAATCAATTCTCAAATTTAAGGGAAATCTACCAAGAGTGTTTTTTCTCTCTTCCGAAGTTCACTTTTATTTTAAATGACAGAAAACAAAAAGCTGGGTAAAAGGCAAAAGTAAAAAGTAGTAAAAAGTAAGAAATAGAAAACAAAAAGCATATTGTAGATTACCCGTAATCGAGATTACGGATTATGAAGTAAAATAGATTGAAATTTTTGTGGTATTTTAAATCCATTGAATCCAATTGATGTTCGAAAATATCGATACGCAGTGATTAGGGCTGCATTCGGCGCTCACATGCTGTAAGCTTTATTCTGTCTTCTTTTTATGAATAATGAGTGAAAAAGATAGAATGAACGCGTAAGCGTCAATGTCAAACGCAGCCTATATCTCTGGCATAAATTAATACAGTGATATATTAATATGCAGTGATACATCTTTGACATAAGTACGTCTCGATTCGTTTTTTCTATTGTCGAGTCTTCGAACTGAATGATACTCGAACAATAGAGACAAAAGATTAGAATGTATGTATTTATGTCAGAGATATATCATTGCATATTAATTTAACATTTGCATAGATACTTTCGAAATTGAATTTACACTATATTGAATTAAAAAAAATTTTTTTCAATTACATTCAATTGGATTGAAAAACTGCATTTCCTGCATTCAACATTTTCAATTGAGCAGTATACACAATGCACAGAAAAAGCAGATATTATTTTTAGATCGAAAGGCATAGAAATGTGCTTCATGCAATTCTTATAAATGAATAAAAATGCATTCGGATTGAATAGGATTTTTTTTAACGTTTTAAATAATATCTATATTTTGAGCTATATTATTAAATTTGTGATTTTTTATTATATAAATACTTTAGTAATATAAGTAAGAGTAATATAAAGTACATATAAATACTAAGTACATATACTAGGATGGTTGTATTTTAACAATTTTTGAAATTTAACCGGAACACGCATAAAGTAATTCAATATTTCAAAAAAATAACACCAGATTTTTTCAGATTTTTGGAACAATTTTAATCCGTGTCATCGGAGCATGAATAGGCGAAAAAACACTTTTGCAGATAAAATTCAGCCGACGCTCTAATTCTTAACCAATTTTAGAATTTTTTTAAATTTGCTTTGAATGATATATAAGCTCATTTTGCATAAATTGTGATTACGATCTAAAATAAAAATTGTCGATCCAATGAAGTGAGCAGAAAAAAAATCAAAATTATACGATAATGAATATTGGATCGGCAATTTTTAATTGATTAAAAATTAGAGCGTCGGCCGAATTTTGTGCACAATGGTATTTTTCCGTCTACCTGGCACAGGTTAAAATTGTTTAAAAAATCTGAAAAAAATCTGGCGTTATTTTTTTGAAATATTGAACCATTTTAGGTGGTGTCTCGATTAAATTTCAAGAATTATTAAAATAACAATCATCCCTAACATATAGAGAAAAGCCTTAAAACGCTTCAAAGCATTTATAGCAAAATTTTAACCGAAGTTTGTTCGCGTTGCATGCTCTAAAAAAGCAGATAAATGTTTCAACGCCCGAAGCCACAGTAAGGATGCTTCGATGCCAAACGCCAAATCGTTGCATTGAAATTCTTATTATTATTTTGATGACCTTGTGATCCCCCCTCCCTCTCTACATATAAACATATACATACACGACTATATAAAACGTTAATGCGTGTTACAATTCAATATTCAAAAACCTGTAGCTATCTGATTTTCAAGACCGTTACAACAGTTATTGTATTCAAGCTTAGGGAGATCCTGTGAGAGGCCGAGAGGACCTCGAAGCGCGTCGCTTCGAATAGGAGGTTGTAACGTCCGTATTTTTCCGAATTATTCAATAAAAATTCAAGAAAAGATTCTTATAAATATGTATTTCCATAAAATGTAAAAAAATATCGATTTTTTTAATCTTCCAAAGAATATTGTCCTCTTATTGTTTATTTTCCATAAATAAATAAAGGACTCGGATTGATTGATTTTTTTATGCTTTATGCATTACCGCAAATAGAAAATGTAAAAATTTAAACTTTCTTTAGGACCTCATGCAAAAGTCTGTGCTCTTTAATTAAATGGGATAAAGCAGAGATAATAAAGATATAAAAAAATTAGATATAAGAAAAATATAAAATAAAATAAATTGATAAAAGTAAATTAACATAAAAATATATAAATTGATTACAAATATATAAATAAATTAACATAAAAATATATAAATTGAACACAAAAGTAACACGACACAAAAAGAAAAGTATAATATATACTATACACATAAAAAAAAACATGATAGTGCAATCATGTTTTATGTCATATTCCTTGTTTATCTATTTAGTATTTATATTATTTATACAGAATTTCGTTAATAAACTCGGATGAGCAAAGAGATACCAAATTATATAAATTGATTTTTGTCTCAAATGTCGCGGAAGATTTAATGTGTCAGGGATCGTTCGAATGGAAAATATTATCGCTATTATTTGTTATTCATAGTCGATAATGCGCGTAACATTGTTTAATTATCATCAGGTCAGGGATTAGGTCGCGCACGTGTGTGCGTTACTGCATTCGTCGGTGCAACACGTATTAAAACGATTTTGTTTCCTTGCAAATAAATCCTACGATGACCAATGATCAGAAAATTAGCCCAAAATGTTATAAATCAATATTGAGCCACCATTAGAAATTTACCACTAATAAGAAATTTGTTAAAATTATATTCAGCCGTATTTCATATATGTAATATATAAAACATCTTATATTTTTATTCATGATCTCACTGATTAAATATAGTGCGCTACTTACAAGGGAACACAACCAAGTAAATCTCTCCAATTTAAATGAGTTTTTAGTATGTTGTTCTATGGACAAAAATAGGAAACATGTATTTTTTTATACATGCCGAATTGCACGTTAAGGAAGACAAATCTTCTTTTGAAAAAAATCGGTTTTTTTCTTCCAAGTTATCGTCGAATATC
This sequence comes from Acromyrmex echinatior, assembly GCF_000204515.1. The sequence continues at coordinate 497,488 of NW_011627094.1, read as the reverse complement.
GAAGAATATCGTCGAAACTGTAAAAGATAGATAAAAAATTTTTAAATAAAAATTGAATGGCTTCAAGAGTACTTTAGAACTATAATAAAAAAAGATTTTTTAAAATTATTTATTTATAATAAAAATTATTTATTTATAAAGAAAAAATTTTTTTATTGTAGTTTTAAAGTACTCTTGAAGCCATTTAATTTTTACTCTGAAAATTTTTTTCTATCTCTAACAGTTTCGATGATATTCAATCTGAAAGAAAAAAAATCAATTTTTTTTTTAAGGAGGATTTCATCTCCTTAACGTGTGACTCAGCACGTATAAAAAAATAAATGTCTCCTATTTTTATCCATAGAACAACATACTAAAAGCTTATTTAAATCGGAGAGATTCACTTAGTTATTAAGGGTTTATACCATGAATCATCAATGACCCATGCAGCGCTGCGATTAGTTTTTCTCAGGGAGTAAACTGCTGAGGGCATTGCGGTGTACAGATGGGAGATATAACTTAAGAAAATTGTATAATAAACGATATGAGGTTATGCATTCTAGAGCATTACTAGTGCATTAATGAGTATTAATAAGGAATTTATAGTAGCCATAAAAAATGGACATTACTGAACATTATTATAGACATTGGTGTATACAATTCTGATTAGCGATTTATCCTTATGGTTTTTCTATATATTTGCGATATCATTTATAATCTTTAATGTCATTCTTTGAATGAAAATTAAAGGCCGGAGTACAGACCTTTGCGCTTGACATTCATCATTCTTGATCACATGATTTGTTTTAACGCTAATAATGATTGTCGAGTGTCAGCATGAAAAGATACCTTAAAGCAATTTAGTGAAGCTTTAAATCGAGCTCAACTTTTTCGCGACTGGCCGAGTTTGAGTTTGGTTTCCTCTTTTTTAATGTATATACAGAAAAAAAGGTTTCTTTGGATTTAATATTCCTATTTATATTCCTATTTATTTGATTAAAATTTGTTTTATTAAAATAACATATAATGCTTAACATTATTTGTTTGAATAAAAATTTTGTTGTTTTATTCGAGAAAAACCTCTATTATTTGACAGAAATAACATTATTATTTGAAGTAATATCTTTCAACCAAATAATATATTATTTGATTACAATGAATACAATGAAATACATGAATAATAATGAAATTATATATTTGAAAATATATTGATAAGGTTGTCCCATGCAATAATTGCTTTCTTAGAACAACCATTACATTTTTTGGCGAAATTACGGAAACGATGATTTATACGTCTAACAATAAGATTAAATTCGAGATTAAACGAGCAGTGCTAGGTGCTATATCAATTATGATTGTGACGTACAGTTTGATCGCGTCAATACCGAAGATAAACATTGTCTGTTCAAACAAATAATGTATTTAAGACAAAGATATACAAATTTGTTTTCAAATTTCAACAATCGTATTTGATTCAAATATGGTTTGTTTGGACTATTTCAAATAATTTATTAAATCCAAAGAAATATTTTTCTCTGATATGCATGTTGTTACATAAGGTAACTGTTTTTATTATTATGCTTTTATATTTAAATAAGCCATAAAGAAAACTAGCACAAATAAGAAAAAGTTTTTTTTCATGTTAAATCATTAATGTATACGATATAAAAGATAATATTTTATATTTTAAAGTATTTAAAATGTTTTTTGAAAGATATGAAGAATTTTTGTGAATCCTGCAGTAACATGTATCGCAAGCTTGCCTCTATTAGTATGCTCTGTATTGGAGCTGAAAATATTGTGTTATGAGTGTACATTGCAATAAGTATAATAACTTATTTATATTTGGCTCAGGTACCTTAGTTGAAACGATATTAATTTTAAGCAGATAAAATTAAAGCTACAATTATAGCTGCAGAAATAAAATATCAAATACTAAAAAACTCAGTGTTAAAAACGAATATTCAGTATCAATAATATCCTTAGTCATCAATGATTACATCGTTATTTGATAAACTTTTGAACTTTTTAAATACGACGATCGCTTTCATAATCTTTTAATATATCGGAAGTGTTAATTGTTACGTCTTGTTATATTGCTGTTGCAGTGCAAAAGAAGAATTGTAATGATAAAGAATTGTAGTGATATAGATGATCTGCTGGTTGAGAGATATAAATTTACATATTTATAAGAATGTAAATATATCATAGCTGAAAATAAAACACGAAAGTACTTTACAACATGTAATTAAGCTCTCTCTCTCTCTCTCTCTCTCTCTCTCTCTCTCGATAATTTTTTTGTACTTGATGCATATGATGAATAAGCAATCTGATGATTGTAATATTTTTTTTTATCAGTAGATAAATTAGTACGATAGATAACGAAAAACTAGAATTCGTTTAAAATAATGAATCTCGATCAAATTGGACTCTTCAAACAGGAATCAAACTTTGTGTTGAAAATTTATGATCTTTATAGATTAAGAATTATCGGTAAAAAAAAGAATAAACAAAGTATATGCCACATTTATCTTAATTTAATTTATTTTCACTTAGAAGTACTTCATTATCGTGAAAATATTTCAAAATACAAAAATTACTAATTTACATTAATTTTCTAACACTTATATTATAGTGATTAGGAAAATGTGTCTCGTAAAAAATATTTTTAAAAGTATTCAAACTTCATCTCTGTTTTATATTAATCGTAAAATTTTGAAGTATAATTTTACAAAATAAAATGTTTATCCTTTAAGAATGTTTGAGTATATTTTCTCAAAGATATCTATTATCTTTCTATTTTCTCTTTCCCGTTCAAAAATAGTCGTGTAAATATCCGCACTTATCCTCTCTTAAGTCATTGTCAGCAAATTATGGTTACAAAGATATCACATGAAATGTGTATCAGCATATGGCCGTGCTGAGACATGAGATGGCAATGTCACGTGCGCATATAAACAGTATCGTTGCTGCAATAATATCGTTGAAAAAGAAACAAAGAAATCATATACCAAACAAATAAAAAAATGCATATCATGCCTCTTGGGACTCAAAATATCTCAAATGTTTTAGAAAGTTACCAAGATAAAAAATTACGATTGATAAATATAGCACAGAGAATAAAAAATTTTTTAATATAGTAATTCTTTTTAAAAACAATTTTAAGGATAATATTAATGTGAAAAAATTATTATTTTAAAAAATAGCAGCATATTTATTAATATTATATATATTTATTCACATTATCTTTTACATTTTAAACTGTTTTTAAAGAAAATATTATTTTGTCTTATGTAGAACTCCGTTTTTTTTTATGTACATAACGTGTATCAAAAGATATGTAAAATAATATGATATAAAATATTTCATGATATACATGAATTATGATAATATGTAAACTTACGATGTCATAGAACGATATATTCCTAAAAAGCCATCCAATTTATATATATATATATATATATACATAGTTATTATTTTTTAAATTTACACTCTAATGGTATTAATGACATTGTTATTTTAGAAAATTTTCGTAGATTTTATCCGCGTTGTAACAACAAAACGTAAACATTGTGAATTGCTATGTTATATCTATTTTTTTTTGATAATGTAACATAATTAATATAATACATTTTTTTTCCTTTAGTACATTAATAGCTTCTATATTTATTTTTGTATGAAAATATCTCTTTTAGAATTTACTCTTACGTTAGATATCGAAGTACATCAAACTGGTTTAGTATCACGAGATTCTTAAGAGTGTTTTCTTATAATAATCGGAATTTCGAAAAACGGATTTCAAAAAAATAATATACAACCAGATTAATATGTAATATTTCTCACAATAATCAGTACATGTATGGAAACAATGTCTTTCAACAATCTTTCAACAGTCTTCAACATTCTTTCAATATAAACAATAACAATAATCTTATTAGACCGTATATGTGAAAACTCAATCAATAAGAAATAGAATGAAGGTCTATAACGGTCGAAGCTGAATCTTTAATGCTTAAATAATTCAATGTGATTTATATATACTATATATTCCCTGTTAGTCTCGAATGACATGTACATATATAGTATATATAAATTCATGAATTGAATTATTTAACGAGAATTTATATAAACAAAAATAAAAGAGATACAAACGGGTACAAACAATTCTCTTTCAAATGGCATAAATAAAATTAAAAAATTTTAAAGTTGCGCGCTGCCCATTTTTTAATTTACTTATTCTTTTTACTGTTTGAGAAGCATACAAAATAATAATCGGTACAAACAGGTACAAATGAAATACAAACGCACTATTAATTTTTATTTTTGATAAAGTTGAGCGCCATGTTCACATTAGTTATATGCATATATATATATA